>OVAQ01001760.1:0-13878 GCA_900406345.1 Erysimum cheiri
TTAGGTAGTTTTATGAAGAGTTGAAAAGTTTGGGTAGGAAAACTGAGAAAACAATAAATAGAGGTAGTTTTATAGAGGCAACCCTATTTTTTAATATGTACGTAATTTAATTGTATTTAATTTTAATTAATTAATAAAAAAACCATATAACATATACGACAAAAAAAAAACGAAATTGATATAGTAGTTTTTCGTCTTTTGTTATGAAATTTCTTATAATCGGAAATCATATAATTCATGTAGCATGTGTGGTTTATATGCAGGTGAGTTGGTTACTAAACGCATCTACCGTGATAGCCTGATTATAGGCATATATTTGATGACGTGGCCCATTTAGGATCATAAAAACCATGGGCTTATGTGTCCATCACGCGTCAAATAAAAAGCCCAAAAGAATCAGAAAAACAGATATGTGGGTCCCATAAGAATCTGCGGTATAGATTCATTGCTTCGCGGGGCTTTTACTTTTCGTTTCAAAAAAAAAAAAAAAAAAAAAAGAAAANAATCAACAAGAAACGCATGACGCGTTTATTTATTTGTAGATCTTTGTCTTCATCTTTTCTAGATGAAATTATTCTGACGCTCTTCTCTCACCTAACCCAAAAAAGCAGCTCGAGCTTTTTCTCAAATTTGATTATTCAAACGTCGATTTTTCTTCTTATTCACGCTTTTTGTTTTTTTATATATGCGGAATTCGCGATTTCGTGGAATCAATTCTGGCTCATTCCAGGTTCAATTTCTTCATTTTGACGATCTGGGTTTCTCAATTCATCATTTTATGATCTGGGTTCTGTGTTTTCTTTTCATTTATAACTGAAAAGATCTCTCTTTTTGTAATCTGATTTTTGTAGAATAAACGGTGGTGGTCAGTAGTATTGGATTGTGTGTTATCGTTTTTCGTTAGACTCTCTGCAAATATCCAGAGACTCTGTCGTAAATTTGTAACAATGGGTTGGGGAAACATTTACAAAAGACGAATGAAAGTCTTCTCAGTAGCTATACTCATCTATCTCGATTATAAGGTAAGCTTTTGTTGAATCTGTTTTTCTCTTTTCTGTATCTCTATTTGTCTTTAAGTGTTTAAAGTCTTGATTTTTTGTATTTGTGAGTGAAGGGTGTTCAGCAGAGAGAGAAGTGGATTAAGAAGTCTAAAGTTCCTGCGTTATGGGAAAAAGCTCATGATCGTAATGCGAGGCGGGTTTTGAATTTGATTGTGGAATTGGAAGGACTATGGGTGAAAATGGGGCAGTATCTGTCCACTCGTGCTGATGTTCTACCTCAGGCTTATATATCTCTTCTCAGGCAATTGCAGGATTCGCTTCCTCCTCGTCCCGTGCAGGAGGTTTGTAGTTCTACTTGAAATGTTCAAAGGATATAACAGAGAAAAGCAAAAGTTCTTCTCTTTCAAATAGTAGTTTTCAATGTATTTTGAAGTCTGATATATAATATATGGTGTGCTTGTTGATATACTAAGCTCTATATGTATCTTTTTTTCTTAGGTTTGTCGAACCATTGAAAGAGAGCTAGGGCATTCCATGGATGTTTTGTTTACCGATTTTGTTGACGAGCCTTTGGCAACTGCTTCGGTAAATTCTGAAATCTGTTCGAGCCTGGGATGCACACATACCTTTCGAGGCAATAGAAGCCAAATGCTTCTAAGCCACTGAATGGCTAGAAACTCGAATGCTTTGTTTTATAGTGAGCTCTCTGTTTTTGTAGATAGCACAGGTTCATCGTGCAACTCTAGCTAACGGCCAGGATGTGGTCGTTAAAGTTCAGCATGATGGCATTAGAGCGATTATTTTGGAGGTCTGGTCTTAGTTTCGTTTTTAAGGCCTTTGAGATGAACAGTGGGAGCTATAGCTATTATATGACTATTGACACTTCTCTTCTCTTTTCATTTCTTAACAGGACTTAAAGAANCAGGACTTAAAGAATGCAAAGTCCATTGTTGACTGGATTGCGTGGGCAGAACCACAGTACGATTTTAACCCCATGATAGATGAATGGTGCAAGGAAGCTCCAAGAGAACTAGACTTCAATATTGAAGCTGGTATGCTTCACTTGCATAATTAATGAATGGTCTTAANTATGAGAAAACTATAATTTCACCAAAGCTAGTGGTTGCTTTCCATGATTAAGTTCTTGGTATGAGCTAGTGGGTCTGAGATAGACTTGACTGGATTGGTATACATCTCTGTCAATCTTTCATGCGTTGGCAATTTTCGAGTTTAGATTATGCATGCTCTTACCACTCTAATCACATGTTCTTTTCAATTCTCAAACATGGCTATGATCGAGATAACATGGTAAAATAGGCAGAATTCTGCGTGTATAAATTTCTTTCCTAATCTGAGCATTTTTCAGGTTCATGCGTACACGTCAATGTAGACTGCATTCCTTGACTCTTTTTTGTTTTGTTTCTCAATATGTAGAAAATACTAGAACTGTATCCAAGAATCTCGGGTGCAAGAAGACAGATGATGAAGTTAGAAGTGACAATCGGGTTAATGTCTTAATTCCAGATATAATCCAGGTTCTTATCTCTAGTGCTCTCGTCCTACTCTGAAGCATACATCAATCACTTATTGAAAATCACAAAAGACATCTAAATGCTAAAAGAATTATGCATATAGATGGATCAGTCATGTTTACTGATGGTAATGCAGGATCATGGTATCTCTGTTGCTGTACGCTTTCTATATTTGATATTGCTTAGAAAATATATTAGGAGATGTAGTGGACCAATGTAGCTACTGTGTAACACAGATTGTCTCAGATATTCAGTATAGACATAAATTCAGAATTAAAAATTTAATGACATTAGAGGCTGAAAGCTGTTCATTCCTTTTTTGTTGTTCTGCTACTTATGTCTTACACCTCCTTTGTTGCTCTAAATGACAGTCGTCTGAGAGTGTACTCATTCTTGAGTACATGGATGGAATTCGTTTGAATGATGTGGAATCTCTGGATGCTTTTGGTGTGGATAAACAAAAGATCGTTGAAGAGATCACTCGTGCATATGCCCATCAGATATATGTTGATGGATTTTTCAATGGCGACCCTCATCCAGGTATGGTCCTAAACACGATCGTTTTGTCTGGAGTTCGTCATTTTTTTTCTGTCTTGTAACTACTATTCTTGCTTGGACATAGTTTTCATCTCATACAATTATAACTCTACTCTGTTTTGCAGGAAATTTTCTTGTTAGTAAGGAACCACCACATCGTCCTATTTTGCTTGATTTTGGGCTTACAAAGAAAATCTCACACTCCTTGAAACAAGCACTAGCCAAGATGTTTCTAGCATCAGCGGAGGTTTGTGAAAGTTTATGCAACCCTGTCTTACCCAACCCATGAGTCGATCATTTTGTAGCATGTTAGATTTTTTTTTAATTTTTTTATATGATGAGTTTGTTCGTATTGACATGTTTTAAACAGTTGAACAAACTGCAAAAAAAAAAGAAGAAGCAACTGACCCAACTGCGCTCTTGTTAATATAATATGCTTGTAGAATCATAGGCCATAGCTTGGATTTTTAACTGCTTAATGTCACAGGGAGATCAAGTGGCGCTTTTGTCCGCCTTTGCAGAAATGGGACTGAAGCTGCGGCTAGACCTGCCAGATCAGGCAATGAGTGTGGCAGGTCTCTTCTTCCGATCTTCAACTCCATCAAACGAAGCTCTGGTAAGTAATATACTTCTTTCTTTCATAGCCTTACTTTCTCTATTTGGGTAACTTTAGTGGATCCGCTCTTACAGATTCCTCTCTTAATAGAAAACGTTAAAAAGCCTGAATGATCAAAGAACGCAAAATATGAAAGTTATACAGGAGAAGATGCAGCTCAGCCAGAAAGAAGTTAAACGCTTCAATCCAGTAAGCACAAATTTCTTCAAGTATATGCCTTCTTTGTGACCATCTATTCTGAATGAAAACATGTGATGCAGATAGATGCATTTCCTGGTGATATTGTTATTTTCGCAAGGGTCATTAATCTACTCAGAGGTATGATGCTTTACCTCATTGCATCTAAGGATTGGCTCAGTCATAGTATTTTTACTATCTTTTACTTATTTATTTTATCGATTATTTAGGACTTTCATCCACTATGAATGTTCGGATCGTTTATCTGGACATCATGAGACCATTTGCCGAATCTGTTCTGATGGGGTAAGCCCCCTTAATTTTGCAGCTCATTTTATTATCTCCTTGTGATATATCTCGTACGACCATAATGTGATTTTGCAGGAGTATCAGTCGAGGACCATCTGTAGATGCTCACTGGATACATGACTCGCCAATCCATTCTGATGTAGAATCCAAACTGAGGAAACTGCTCGCTGAACTTGGGAGTATCCAGAAAATACTTGGAATTCAGGTGGGCAGCGGTCTTTTACTGTTGGCTTGCAAGAAGCTTTCGTTTCGTTTTACATTTGGTTTAACTCGGCCATGTTTGTTTAGGTATGTGCGTATAAAGATGGGAAAGTCATTATTGACACTGCTGCTGGAGTGCTTGGAAGATATGACCCTCGTCCAGTTCAACCCGATAGTTTATTTCCTGTTTTCTCTGTGACAAAGGGTGTCACTGCCGGAATGATACATTGGCTTGTCGACAAAAGGTGAGTAACTTATATAGCTTGCAAAAGTTTACATGTAGTCATTTCATAAACCCTGACATTCTGAATCGGCTTCAAATTTTACGTATTGGTCTCACTGTTAATTCCATGATCTCGTTTGCAGAACTCATTGTTAGTCATTTTTTAGTAATGTTTAGTGTTTAATGGTACAGAAAACTCCAGCTCGACCAGACTGTTGGAGATATATGGCCAGGGTTCGGATCAAATGGAAAAGATACCATAAAGGTACAAGGAGCTACACTGTCACGTAACCATTTTGCAATCTATTGTGAGATATTGCCTTTCATTTTAATACGTCGGTTTCGTGTTTCAGGTCCATCATGTGCTTAACCATACATCTGGGTTGCACAATGCCTTTGACCCTGTAGGAGAAAATCCTCTGCTTATTTGTGACTGGGATGAATGTTTGAAACGGATTGCCAATTCATCACCTGAAACAGAGCCTGGCAATCAGCAGCTATATCACTATCTCACGTTTGGATGGTTATGTGGTGGAATCCTCGAGGTAAACTAATCAGATCATTCTTTTTTTAACCTGCGTAAAGTCATGCAAGACTTGGCTCTAAGTTGTAATTTTTTTTCTCTTACCTCGTTGATGTCGATATCAATCTTGCTTTCATCAATATTGAACAGTATGCGTCTGGAAAGAAATTCCAGGAGATCCTTGAAGAGGCTATTGTAAAACCCCTAAAGATTGATGGGGAACTGTACATTGGAATCCCCCCAGGTAAATAACAGACATTGTAAATGAGGCGACGAGCTTTATTAAGAATTATCTAACATCTTAATTATAGGTGTTGAATCTAGGCTTGCCACATTGACGGTGGACACCGATGAATTGAGCCAGCTTTCATCCATTGCTAGTCAGCCTGAGCTTCCTTCCACATTTCAGCCTGAGAAGATCTTACAACTGGCAACCAACTTGCCAGTCTTATTTAACACATTGAATGTGCGCAGAGCCATAATCCCTGCAGCTAATGGACATTGCTCGGCTCGTGCACTTGCACGATACTATGCAACCCTAGCAGATGGTGGCCTAGTGCCACCGCCACATTCCTCTTTATCCCAGCCACCACTTGGCAGCCACACCCATGTTCCGAAATTCACATCAATAAAAGACACAACGAAAAAGAGAAAGGGTAAGGGTAAGGATATGGCAGCTACAGAAAAGCTTAAACCAAAAGATCATCAAGAGAGGAGGCTCTATGATGAGGAGCGGTTTATGAGTACTGGTAATGGCAGAGAGTCAAATACCGAAAGTTTAGCCAGGCTAGTCAATGATACTAGCAGTTCTGCTGGAAAAACTGAGATCAGCAGCGATGATCATCAAGATGATATTCACAATATGTTTAGCAACCCGAGGATCCATAATGCTTTTATGGGTGCTGGAGATTACCGTGGCTTAGTAGTACCTGATGGGAAGTTTGGACTTGGTTTTAAGCGCGTCGTTTCACAAGATGGGTCTCTGGCTGGTTTTGGACATTCGGGGATGGGAGGATCAACAGGCTTCTGTGACATCGAAAACAGATTTTCCATTGCCATAACACTGAACAAGATGTCTATGGGAGGTGTTACGGCTAATATTATCAGGCTGGTTTGCTCGGAGTTAAATATCCCCTTGCCTAAGGACTTCTCCCTTTCAAGTGCTATGGGTCCACAGTCGGAGATGGATACGCCTCTAATCAACTAAGGTTGGTTTTCGACATTAGTTTTGCCTGCTCATATTACAAACATACATAGCGATCGCCTTAAATAGCTAATAGACATTTCTGGAAACTAAGTAAAGTGTAATGATCAGTGTTTTTGTTTGTTTGTCTGTATACTTAAAGAACTGATTCGAGCAATTCGCTTGCGATGATGTAATGTATCGTCCTATGCCATTTGAAGGATTTTGAGCAATAAAGTATATTTTACACACAAAACCTTTTTTTTTGTTTTTTCAGTTCTTTCAAGTTGATGTATATGTAACAGGGGGCAAAAGAAGGTTCCTGGAACTGTGAATCTTGTTAACGAAACTAGAGTTTATTTAACGAACATGTTGGCTTTCATTATATGTTTCTAGTTCTATAGTGAAGCACATACATGAAAATCGCTGAATGATCATTACATGTCGTGAAGAAAAGACAGTCAATGCCAGATGTCTGAGACACAGCTAACAGCTTCACTGGATACATTACCAAGCCGTCCAGGGCTTGAGCTCTGCCCAGAAAGTGTCATTCCAGGGAACATAGATTGGTCACTGTGGACTCTAATGGCGGGTGAGGTATTTCCTGTGTAGTGCAGACTGTTGATGGAGTGTGGTGGTGGACTTAGATGAGTTTGTAGAAGTTGATTCAAGCTGCTAGTGAGGGAACCTCTAGCTACCAAATCTTCTGCTAGTTTCACCTGTAAGTTACTTAACTTAGCACATTCCAATATTTACTTTGCAAATTGAAAGAGCGAGTGATCGATGATACCTTGACTCTCAGAGTTTCAACATCTGATTTCAGAACTCTGTTATTTGTTCCAGCGCTACGAAACTGTTGTGTTGCGTCTATGAGCTGCTTGTACAGTGTTGAGTTCTCTCCTTTCAAAGAATCAACCTTAAAGAAAACACAAGGTCACCATCAAAACATTACTCTTGGAATCAAATCATGGAACCAACTATTTTTTAACTTTACCTGAGATTCAAGATCTACCAAGTACTCTTGCTTCCTTCTCCTTGATCGCCTTGCTGATTGCCTGTTTGACTGCATCCTGAGTTCACATCACGAAAAAGAGAAAGAAAAAAAATGGTGATCACCTTCTCTATGTCAGTGTTTTACATATAACTTTTTATTGATACCCAACATACCTTCTTATACGTTTTTGATCATTGGGATCATTAGTCATTTCAGATTGGCCAGCTTCTGTCTCTGCATCTTCTTCATCAGAGTGATCATGAGAAGATCCACTCATGGTTCTTCGAGATCCTCCTCTTGCCTCAGGTTTATTGGCTGATACTGGACTATCAGCTGATAGATTCTCTTTGCAGATAAGATCCACACAAATGAACATTAATATCAACTGCAACAACACTTACTACATGGAGTCAAATCAAAGAGACCTGCACATACCGCAGATTGAGGACTGTGCATCGCGGAAAGGTCCAACTGGAATCAAGCTCTCAGACCACAAAAGACTATCTCTTAACTCACAAGTGTAATCCTGCAACCAAAAAAAAAACACAAGGTTCTTGATATAAACACAACAAACAACAATACGAACAAGAGAGACAACAGAAGGAAGAAACAAAGACTAACCCGGTTCATGAGATCAAAAGAAGGGTCTAGAGGGCTTGTGTCAAGAATAGAATCTGGTCTGGATAAAGCAGAAGAAGACAAGACCTTAGTGAGATACTCTTGTAGAGCCAACTCAGAAGCACTTCTCTTCATACCAATGCCTTTAGCTGTGTGATTATCCATTTCTTTCCTTGTATGTGAACACACAAGAAAAAAGGAAATTGGTGGGCAAAGAGAGGAGGGGAAGAGTAAGTTATGACAGACATCTTCTTTATATAACACTCTTTTCTTTACTAAAGTTGTAAAAAGCTTCTTAATCGCTAAGCAAAATTGAATTTGCTTTGCTTTGTCAATGCAACGTCCTCATTTCCAACTTTTTTCTTTAATGACAACAATAACAAAAGATAATAGAAAAGCAAAGCCAGAGAGATCTTAGGCTCCTGTATTTTTCTTACTTAGCCTCTATATGACTATATGTCAACAGTTTAATTTATAGAAGATTATGGTACCAANTTTTTTTTTTTTTTGACGGCATTTATAGAAGATTATGGTACCAATTATATGCTAATGATAACCTTAGACCCTTTAATTAGAGAGACTATCTAAGGTAGCCAGAGACTTCCAACATAATCACATTCGAACATTACATTTTTCGTCAACGAATATAAGTATCGATGCAGCGAGGCCCAACTCATTAATATATTGAACTTTGTGCTTCTAATTTTGTAGGCATATAAACAGATTTTATTCATAAAAGGGTCCTAAAATATGTAGAAAATGCCCTTATATATGAAAAGTTTGTGATAAAATAATGTGAATTTGTACTCTTGGCACATGTCAAAGACATGACACTAACATAAACTACTATACTATATATATATCATGGTTGAATTTAAACATGAAATTATCAACAACTAATCTAAGAACAATAGTGAATCAGATTTAAAAGTTAACCAAAATTAATATAAAAATGATTATTGGTATATTAGATGATCAGTGTAATAGTAGTATAGTCGAATGATGGAACTATAGAAACACTGCAAATAAATAAAATTCTTATCTAATAGTTTCATAAAACGTTAAAAACTAATCTTAATAAATGATAAAATTCTTATAGAAACCAGAATCCATTTTTGGAACTTCTCTCTCTCTTAAAAACCAAGGACCACAATTTTTCATTTTTGTTTTCTTATTTTTTTGCATATAATAATACTCATCAATATAAAAACAAAAATTAAATGAACTACCATCCAAGTTTCTAAAAAAAAAAAACTAAAATCTACACCTAAAATCAAAAACCAAAAAAAAAATCAAAAAATAAGAAAAAACCAAAAATCATAAATCATTTTAAAAACTACTCCTAAGAATTTTCCTAACAACACAAAATGCTTCTGCCTTTGTTTTCTCTTACTTTTCGTTCATATGCTTTTGGAAAGCAGATCTAAAGACGTTTCTTTTCTCCAGCACCAGAAATACTTTTATTTCTCTAATGTTATTTAACTTTAACTTTTGGGTGTAAACCAACTTTTCTTTCTTTTGATCTACACTTCCTTTAAAAAGTTAAAATATTTCACAACAAAACAATAAAAGAAACAATCAAGGAAATGTGTCTTTAAAAAACCAAAAGTTATTTAGACCCGAAAATAGAATCCAAAAGCATTCAAAATAGCTTTTTAAATTAACTAGAACATTCGAACCTAGTGGACTCCAAACTTTACGATCTACCGACTAACGTTACGTACGTATGAACTAATGAACTATATATAGTACTATACTACTAACTACTAATAAAATTCCAATTCGGAATCTAGTTAACCCTTTGCATTAGGATTTAGGAATAACTGAATAAGTAGAGATGTTTAAATTAGTTAGATAATGATTGACATAACATTTTTTTCTAATGTCCGAACCAATCATGAAATCAACATTATATTAGATTCAAATTAGATAGATTAACACATTCATAAATGGCAATACAAAAATATCAATAATTAAACTTCTTTTTTAGATTTTTTCAAACAATCTTTTTAATATATTATATTCTATGAAAAAATTATTGATTCTGAATCATAGACACATAAAATTAAAACAATCACTAAACAATTTGTCACAAATTTTTGTTTAGGTGGAAAAAAAGAATGTTGTTTATCAAAAAAGGATCTCTGATTTTAAATTCGCAAAATTGTAAAGCCCATTTAGCATAAAAATGGAAATAGCTAAAAAAAAAAAAAAAAAAGAAAAAAAANGCACGAAGTTTCACCGCCTCACCTTTTTATCTCGTGACCGAGTCGTCTTCATCCTTGACGATATCCGACTGAGAGGAGAATGGATCGCTTCTGTCATGCTGAAGGCAAAAGCTTAAAGGTGATTACTCGCTTCCATCTCTCAAATAATCTTTGATCGCATCTCTTTTTTTTGTTGATGTATATTCGTCTAGGTTTAGGGTTTCAAGTGTTGGTGGGATCCAAATTCTCAGTTCCATCCCTCAAACAATCGTTAGGGTGTAGGAATTGGGTATTCGTGGGTTCCAAATCGTCGGTTTCATCCTTCTCTCAAACAATTGTTTCGTTAATGTTTTTATGTACCTATATTCGTTTAGGTTTCAACGATTTAGGTATTTGTGGATCCAAAATAATTGGTTCAGAGTCATGGATTATATATATAGCAGCAGCTGATTCTGATAGCTTGTGATCTAATTCCAGTGATATTGATTATATGTAGATTGGGGCTGAAAGACACAAACCACGCTACCCACAAATGGTTTGTGGTTTTCTACAGAAATCGTGGCAAGTGTAGCCAAGGTGCCAGATGTCCATTCGTGCATGAGAAGCCCACAAATGTTCATCGTGGAGAAGAGTAAGTTGTAACTATATTCTTCTGTATATTGTTATATGTTTCTAGTATTCTAGATACCACTATTAGATATGATTATTCTTATGCAATGTTTGCTTTGTCATCTTAATTCACAGCGTAGACGATCCATTTTTCATAGAGTTCCTTAAGAAAATGGCTGATTGCCCTGTGGAACCACCAAGGGATCAAAGTGTTAAAATGCTTTACGTCTGGCGACTTAACTCCACGGGTATCGTGGAGCAGGACTTACGAGACCGTTTCAGCGCTTATGGTGAAATTGAATCTATCAGATTGGTGGCCGAGTGGCGAGGATGTGCGTTCATCACATACACTACCCGACAAGCAGCAGAGAAGGCCATGGACGAGCTCAAGACATGGATTGACATCAAGCGCCACAAGCTCAAGGTCCTATGGGCCTACACGTACAAGCCTGAACTGTTTACTACCATTTCCAACCAACAGGGAACTAGTGATCAGAATCAACCCCCACCAATGGACTAGCTAGCCACATTGAAGAATTGGAGCTTCTTCCTCTTCGTCCTGCCAAATGCCGCCATACAAAAGAAGGAAGATCTGAGAAATTTCACACTAGTATATGTGAATGTTTATATTCTCTCTATCTCATCTGCACTTGTATCATGTTTTGTGATTTAAAAATATTTACTAGAGTAAGGAAGAAACAACTGAAATATTTTGGGGTGATGCCTATGAGAGAGGCTTTTAGTTTTATAGTTAACCCTCTTTACAATCCCCAATCAAACTATTGACAACGATACTTTTCTTAGTGCTGCTTGGCGATGCTACAAAAGGAAGTTGTATTTTGATTAATTGGTTTACTAATAGTCCAAGGACCATAAGTGGATCTACAATTTGTTGTTGTAGGTTTAATGATGTTCTTGTGGGAAACCTACTCTGCTTTCTAATTGAATTGTGATATTCTACATGTTTCTGTTGACCCATTAATATTTAATATTTACGTATGAACTATAGTACTAACTAATAAAATTCCAATTCAGAATCTAGTTAACCCTTTGCATTAGGAATAACTGAATAAGTAGAGATGTTTAAATTAGTTAGATGATGATTGACATAACATTTTTTGTAATTACCGAACCAGCAGCACATGCTTTTTTTTTTTTTGGTAAGCGAACCAGCAGCACATGCTAAATCTGTAAAATAAAATACAGAAAAAAAAAAAAANAAAAATTACATACTACTCCTACGTACTGATCACCACAACATGCACGATCGAAAGATGAAGAGCAATATATTCAGCGTGGTATCTCTTTATTTATTTTCTTTGTTTGGGCTTTTGATCTAGGTGCGATCCATAATTTCACAGGCCATCTTTACACACGTGTCATATTTTGATTGCTTATTATCTTTATCATTCATTATGAAAAATTATATAAGGGACACAAATCCAAAAAAAAAAAAAAAAAACNATTCTGCCCTAGTAATAATATAAAGAAGCGTGACATATCCGCCATCCGTCTCCGGGATCGATATCTGACTGAGAGGAGAATGGATCGCTTATATCATGCTGAAGGCAAAATCTTAAGGGTGATTTACTCGCTTACATCTCTCAAATAAATCCTTGATCTCATCTCTTTTTTGGTTGATGTATATTCGTCTAGGTTTAGGGTTTTAGGTGTTGGTGGGATCCAAATTCTTGGTTCCTTCTCTCAAACAATCGTGGATTTTCCTGTATCAGATCTCATCTCTTATTTCGTTGATGTACAATCGATTAGGTTTAGGAATTGGGTATTCGTGGGATCCAAATTATCGGTTCCATCCATCTCTCAAACAGTTGTTTCGTTGATGTTTTTCTGTACGTATGTATATTCGTCTAGGTTTCAAGGATTTAGGCATTCGTGGATCCAAAATCGAATTCTTCAATATATATATATATATATAAATATATATATATATATATCTATAATAATTGGTTCATGGATTCTGATAGCTTGTGATCTAAGTCCAGTGATATTGATTATATGTAGACTGGAGCTGAAAGACACAAACCACGCTACCCAAATAGGGTTTGTGACATCCTCCGATAATGGATCGCTTTTATCATGCTAAAGGGGTGATTTTCCATCTCTCAATTAATCCCTGTACAATCGATTAGGTTTAGGAATTGGGTTGATGTTTTTCTCTATGTATATTCGTCTAGAGATTTAGGTATTCGAATTCGTCAATATCTATCTCTAATAATGCTTGTGATCTAAGTATATCGATATCGAATATGTAGACTGGAGCACACAAACCACGCTACCCAAATAGGGTTTGTGCTTTCTACAGAACCCGTGGCCAGTGTAGCCGAGGTGACTCATGCCCATTCGTGCATGAGAAGCCCACAACTGTTGTTCATCATGGAGGGTAAGTTGTAACTATATTCGTTATATGTTTCTTTGTATTCTAGTATTATCTCATCTCACTATTAGATTAGATATGATTATTCTTATGCAATGTTTGCTTTGTTTTTTTTTTTTTTTTGATAACCCAGGTATCCTAACGCTCCNTGATTTATTCTTATGCAATGTTTGCTTTGTTGTAACTCAGCCTTGACGGTCCACGTTTCCTAAATTTCCTTGCGAAAATTGCTGACTGCCCTGTGGAACCACCAAGGGATCAAAGTGTTAAAATGCTTTACGTCTATCTACTTAACTCGACGGGTATCGTGGAGCAGGACTTACGAGACCGTTTCAGCACTTATGGTGAAGTTGAATCTATCAGATTGGTGGCCAAGTGGGAGGGATGTGCGTTCATCACATTCACTACCCGACAAGCAGCAGAGAAGGCCATGGACGAGCTCAAGTCATGTATTGACCTCAAGGGTCACAAGCTCCATCTCCAATGGGCCTACACGCACAAGCCTGAACTGTTTACCACCATTGGAGCTTCTTCCTCTTAGTTTTGCCAGGAAGATCTGAGTGACTGCCATTTATCTAATTTCACAGTAGTATCTGTTAATGTTTATATTTTCTCTATCTCATCTGCACTTTTATCATGTTTTGTGATTTAAAAATATTTACTAGAGTAAGGAAGGATGAAACAACTCAACTATATTTTGGGGTGTGATGCAATGAGAGAGGCTTTTAGTTTTATTATAGTTAACCCTCTTTA
>OVAQ01001761.1:0-15986 GCA_900406345.1 Erysimum cheiri
TTTTAATTGAAAGTAGGAATAAAATATTGTTTTAAGTTTTGGTGTTTTGTGAACAGTGTCACACCAAAACACTAAATTTTTTAATTTGCCGTGAAGTATACCGTTGGGTTGGAGAACATCCCACGTTATATTTGGTGTTATGGCGTCTGATTGGAGATGCTCTAATAGCACGAATTTTGTTTGCCAAAGTATTGATTTAGTAACCATAAAATAGTACTGTTAACAGTTTGACTGGAAAATTTATCCTTAATAATTTATCAGTCAAATTGATTACCTATATACGAAATATTTTTAAATGTTTTACATCAAACAGTACGTACGTTTTTTCAAATTACAAACACAAAATAATACGTCAGTTCTATGTAAATCGGTATAGTCAGTTCTGTATAAATTTACGGCAAGGCGATTATTAGGGAAAAAATGGTGGTGTCGTGCTAATTAGAGTACGGTCAAAAGGGTTAATAGTTGACTTTTGCATTTAATCATATGGTCAAATAGCACATGGTTTTCTCCACGTGATATTAGCTTAAACAGTGCCGTTAATTGTATGAAATCCAATGATGTATCTATTAAAAATATCCTTAGGCTCTGAATGGTGACTGCGTTTTGCGGTGCGGGAGAAGTGCGGTGCGGTTCAAATAGTAACGAAAATACATAGATACATATGTATATGTAGAGATTTTGACACTGTTACAACACTGTTGCGGTGCGGTTTTGAAGTGCGGGATGGTTACCATTCGGGGCCTTATAGCATTTTCTTGTTGTCAACATCCCATCTCTGTTTCTCAGTCCATTGATTGACAACAACAAATGTATCACATCTCTTTCTTTTTTTTTGGTATAACAAATTTGGGTCCGAATGGTGACTGCGTTTTGCGGTGCGGGAGAAGTGCGGTGCGGTTCAAATAGTAACGAAAATATATAAATACATATGTATATATGCAGAGATTTTGACACTGTTACAGCATTGTTGCGGTGCAGTTTTGGGTGCGGTCCATGTTACCATTCATAGCCTTTATCACATCTCTGTTTCTCAGCAGTACTTTCAAATATGTAATATGTGTTTCTTATATACATACAACAACAAATTTGTTGATTTTGGATAATCGAGATTTTATCTTCAAATTTAGACGGCATAAAATCAAATGTGGATACGCATATTAAAAGAGTTGTGGAACATAAAGGACTTTTAAAATGTAAATTTTTAAAACGGGTTTGTATGAAAACGTTTATATATGATAGTATAAAATATTATTTTACACAACACACATTCAATATCAAACATTAGGCTATTACGTCGGTTCTGGAGAAAAAATAATAATAAGACAAGTATTTGATGCTATACGACATCTGAACTAAACTATACATGAGGTTAAGTGATTTGTCTAAACTAAATTATACATGATGATCAATGATTTTATCAAAACTTTGATGAGAACTTGAACCGGAACAATAATCATCACCGAACCTTTATAAATAATTTAGCCCAAACAATCATCATTATACAACTATGGTATTTAGAGGAATTTCTCTTAATTAATTATCTTCCTTTCTGTTTTTAATTACCTCGCTAAATAAATTTGTCAAAAAAGGTTGAGCTCAACTTTTCTAAAGTATATACTGGACTCTCAAGTTCTTATTCTTCAACTTACACGGTGAATTTTCTAACCACTGGATGATCACCGTGCATTGATTGTTATTTGTTAATACCTTATCATCCAAAATAAATTGGTGATAAGAGAAACCTAAAACATTACAAATGGCAAGAAAACTAGAATATTACTTAACATATTCATAAATTTACAACAGTCACATTATTATATTAGTGTACACTTCTAAAATAGGTTGCTCTCGCTTAAAGTGCGTTTACCCCCATTTCTTAATGAAAAGATGTTGTGTTCAGTACGTATAGTAAAGATATCAAACACAATATTTGTGACCAATAATGTTGGTGAGTTCCGAATTTAACGTGGAACGAACGCACCAAACGTGGTCACTGTTCACACTCGGATTAAAACGTAGTAATTATAATAGTGTGCAACGTCAAGTCGCCGTATATGTGCTTAATTAAGGATATTAGGTACATTAAACTCCAACGAGAAACTACGTAATAGCATGTGAGCATTGAATTAAGAATAAAAAAAAAAATCAAGTGTTAGGATAAATAATAGAAGAAGATCGCACACAGGATCACACCAGATTTAGGGCAAGCTTGAAAAGAGAACACAGTGTTTGGAAGGGAGAGAACATCGGCTTGTGTAAAGTGGGCCAAGTAGATGTATACTGTCTTCTCTGTCTTTTACTCCAACTCATATACATACATGATACATTCATAAATTCATATACAATACATATATACAAGTTGTATATATACAACCACTTGTATTTCTTTTTTTTTGTCATTGAATTACAGGTTGTTCTTTTAATATATATCTCCGAATTAAATCACTAAAACACAAAGAAAATTCTCTATTATTAGGAGTATTTAACAATTGATTTCACACATAGGTGGGTTATGTCCGGTCGTCACGGGACGAGTTAGAAGAATCATAGGTTTTGTAGGCTAAACACACCGCAGTTTGCAGTCTGTAGAAGTCATCGTTTCATGCAAAATGCAGACCAGACCGTGAACCTTTATATTTAATTTAAATATAGATTTTAAAGAATATATTGTCTATGCTATATCATATTTAACTTCGATAACGTTAAAAAAATTAAGACATATACTATTATTATCAATAAGGGTGATCATACAAATATTTTTCGGTTTGTTACTTTGTTATGTTTGTGAATGTCCAACATAAATCATACCAAAGTCCGTATTATGATTTGGTTTGGTTGAAATTAAATGATTAGGATTTATTGTATAGTTCGGTAACATATCACTCTTTTAATTGTTTTGTTTGAAATTTTTTGGTCTAGCTTGATCTGGTTAATGTAGAAACTATAATTTATCTGGTACTAGAAAAGTATAACTCTACTCGGTATATATAGGGTCTGGCCGTAAATTTATAAGGATACCGGTATAAGGTCTGGCCGTAAATTTATAAATTTATACTCCCTCCGTATTTTAATAAGTGTCGTTTTAGAATTTTTGTTTTTTTGAATTAGATGTCGTTTTCAAATTTCTATGCAAAATTTATTACTTTTTAATGTTTGATAAAATTCTAAAACGACACTTATTAAAATACGGAAGAACTAAGTTATAAGGGTCTGGCCGTAAATTTATAATTGGTACCATTTATAAGGATACTCAATCTTTAGGCTTCGGCTAAATGAATTTATCTCAAGGTAGCCTTATAAATCTTTTTTACCAAAGGGTATGTTCACTCCAAGATTGACCGAGCGATTTTGTGATTTGTGTTTTTGGTGTTAACTAAGAAAAAAAAAAAAATATCGATGAATCTATAAAAATTTTACAACTGTTATCTTATCTTAATGTTTGATTTTCTTACCGGTATTGTATAAACCAAATGGGACCAATTTCAACCTTATCACGACTCTTTGAAGCTCCCTTGCTTACGTGGACCACTTCTCTCCGTCACTCTCACTCTCGCCGCTCCGAAACCAATCTGATGTCTCACGAATTTCGATTTCAATTCAATTCTAAGTAAACCTGTTTCTCCGATCAATATGGCGTCGGTATCACCATCGCCGTCATGTTCCACCATACCCACGCCAGTTCGACGCTCGCCTCGATCAACCTTTGCCGCTGCTGAATTGAGACGATTAAAACAAAGAAGAGCCATACCACCTGTAGCCGTCGGTCTCGGCCACTTCGCCGATGTTGTACGCAATGACGTTGATTTCCTCAAGAACAAAATCGGCATCGGACTTCGGTGGGCGAACGAGGCTTTCCGTGTCCCGGAAGTGACCAAATCAGCTGAGGAACTGTTTTGGCTTCGGCATCTTGAGGATCATGCTTCTCCAAAATTGGAGCCACAGTCTTGGCCTCAACCTTCATACTCAGGTTTGGTTGTCTATTTCGATGATCATGAATTGTTATGTAGTCTGGTGTAAAAACTTGCCTGACTCGTTCAGAACAATGCTTTGGTTGATATCATTAGTTCTGAACTATTTGATTTATCCTTCAAAAAAGTAGTCTTTCATAGAGAAAAGCTTTTTTGAAAAGTATTAGAATTCTAGCTTCTTAGATATCATCTGGCAATGGTGGCAATGGTGATTGACTGATTGTGATTATAAAGCTGATGGCTTTAGGTTGGAGTATTAGGGGAAGTTGATTACTGTCAGTGATCAAGAAGAATGTTTGTTATAAATGACTAGATTGAATTTTCCAACCAAAATGTCTTTCGCGTTCGGCTTATACATCTCTCTTTGTTATGATTTATGCTAATTTAATTTAGTTTAACTTTCTGTTTCTGTGAACTGCCTGCAATCTCATTATCATCATTGAAGTAATCAGCCTATTCATCTGTAGCAATGTATACTAAACTAAAAAGCTGACGAGGCGATTCCTGTAACTATTGGTTCCCCTGATCTTTGGCTCCTTCTTAGTGTATTCTTCTGTTTATTTTATTTACTGTTAGTGGTGATCATTTGCTGATGTAGTTCGAATTGTTTGGTAGGGCTCTCTGGGGTGGACTTATTCATGGCTGATGTCAAAGCCTTGGAGGCATATGCTGGCTATTTTTACTGTCTTTCTAAGATGTGGTCAAGACCACTTCCTGAAGTTTATGATACACAAGCTGTTGCAGATTACTTTAATTGTAGGCCACATGTCGTTGCCTTTAGGCTTCTGGAGGTATCTGTCAAGAATTTTTGTTTGTTCTGCTACTAATCACTGAATGATTTTAACTTTGATAAATGCTTTAGAGATACTGATGATATCTGATGAGGTTTTTGTTTTTAGATTAGCACAAATGAAACTAGAAAGACCTCAAGTTACCAAACTGTTTTCTCTATCGCAGTAAAATTTTGCTTACCTTTGATCCATGTTACTTCAGAATGACTTGCTACTGTTATTTAAAATGTTTTCAGGGTTCCTTAACTTTATGTTTCCGTTTTTACCTTTACCTTTATTACCACTGGTTCGAAAATTTTAGCTCCAACTCATAAGGTGTAAGTGACATTGGGGCTCATTTCAGCTTTTAAGTTCTCACACAGATTCCCACCAGGATACTAATTCGAGGATCTATAATTACTAATAAGGGTGACCTCTTTATGAGTCATCTATTTTTTTGTACCATTTTCTGTTTGCGGGAAACGATATATCAGCTCACATTAGTATTCTTGCTTGAGCGACAGAAAATGTGGATGTGATTTTAATTGATTTCTAATGTATAGGTATTTTCTGCATTCATGATTGCTGCCATCAGATTACGAACATCAGCATCAGCCAAGGGTAAAAGTTTAGAAGCTTCAGAGCAGATTTTTGGGATGGTGTTGAAAGAAACCATGCTACATTTGGGCCCCACTTTTATCAAAGGTCTGGCGATTAGCTTATTATTTTGAAGTATGAAACTATCCATCAGTCACCATTTACATTTAGAGCCATATATTAGATACTTCGCTCCGTTGCAAATGATACCTTCCTCTCTTCTGCTCGTCCAGTTGGCCAATCGCTTTCCACAAGGCCAGATATTATTGGGACTGAAATCTCCAAGGTCAGATAAAAGTTATGTTTGCATTTGTCTTAATCTCTTAGCTTCTATTTGTCAATCGTATTAGTTGATAGGATTAATGTAATGTCTTGCTAATGCATGTTTCCATGGTTCTTTCTCTATTCTGCATGCCACGTTTGGTTGCTCTTAAGGATGCAGCTGTCTGACTATGTTGGTTTTCGTATGTTATTAATTGGGTTATGATTTGAAACTGCAGGCACTATCTGATCTGCATGACCGAATCCCTCCCTTTCCCTGGCCTGAGGCTGTAAAAATCATTGAAGAGGAATTAGGTGCTCCTGTCGAATCATTCTTTAGCCAGTTTTCTCAAGAGACTGTAGCAGCAGCATCCTTTGGTCAAGTATTTAATCTGGTTTTTAACTTACAAGAAGTAAGCATCATATGAATCAACATGTAGGATGCCAACCTAATACTTGATATGCTATTTTTAGGTGTACCGAGGAAGGACTCTTGATGGTTCAGATGTTGCAGTGAAAGTTCAACGTCCTGATCTGAGACATGCAGTACTACGTGACATTTACATTCTGCGACTTGGGGTTCGTGTGAAATCTACCAAGTAATGTCAACTCAATCTGCTTGAATCATGTCATAGATACATGATATTTCTTTTGATTGTTTCAGTTAGGTGTATTGCGAAAGATAGCAAAGAGAGAAAATGACATTCGTGTATATGCTGATGAGCTTGGAAAGGGTTTGGCTGGAGAATTGGACTTTACTTTAGAGGCTGCCAATGCCTCTGAATTTCAGGTACTGGGCATTAGGTTTTCCTTTTTGTACTTCTAAATCATGTCGTTGAGAACCAAAAGTTAGTTTGACCCCCAATAAAAAAAAGAAACCAAAAGTTAATGCTTTCTGCTTCTTCTGATAGAGAAGTCACTTTTGTTCCCTTTAAGGATGATGTGCTCATTCTCTATCCATACGTTAAATTGTGGTTTATCTAGCCTGTGCTAATGTCCAAATGCTATAATGCTTTTCCCACACAATGTGCTCTCCGTTCTTGCTGGTATCTATTTATTTCCTTATTTTTGTGGTTGTTTAATCGTTTCTTGAAGGAAGCCCACTCACGGTTTTCCTATATCCGGGTTCCAAAAATGTATCCACATCTAACGCGCAAAAGAGTTTTGACCATGGAATGGATGGCTGGTGAAAGCCCAACTGATCTGCTCTCAATATCTTCTGGTTACTCTGATCATGACAATCAGAGTGATGAGAAACAAAAAATCGAAGCGAGAAGGCATCTTCTTGATCTGGTAGGTTAACATATGCTTCGAAGGAATGATATAACAACCTCCTATATTCTATTTTGATGTTTTATTAGTAAAGGTGTCTGACTGTTTGTAGTTTTACTACGACATTACTTCAACGCACTTAGTGTGTAAAAAAGTAGATTTAATCTGGCAGATGCCTTCAGTTGTTTGTATTGAATTGCATGTTCAATGTAATTTGTTTTGATCCATGTTAATTTGTTAGTACCATTTTGCTTGAATATATCATGTTCAAATGGCTTAGATTTTTTTTATTTTTTTTCACTGCAGGTGAACAAAGGGGTAGAGGCAACTCTAGTTCAACTCCTTGATACAGGTATTTTGCATGCAGATCCACATCCTGGAAATTTGCGCTACACAACATCAAGACAAATAGGGTATCTCTTGACCATCCATCAGCGTTACTCAAAAAAATCTGACTGTGAAAAGATGATCTTAATTTGATAACCACATGTGTCTATGCAAGGTTTTTGGACTTTGGTTTAGTGTGTCGGATGCAAAGAAAACATCAGCTTGCCATGCTCGCATCAATAGTGCATATCGTTAATGGTGACTGGGCCTGTCTTGTTGAAGCTTTGACTGATATGGATGTCATCACTCCAGGCGTTAATACCCGTCGTTTTACCATGGTAAATAAATAATCTCTAGTAGCTGAAACAGTGTAGTGTATTTCCAATAAGAATATAGTTAAAATGTTTTGTATGTTATTTTGAAGAAGAAGCTATTCTCATATCTTATGATTCTTGAGAATAATACAGGATCTGGAATATGCTTTGGGAGAGGTTAAACTTAAAAACGGGATTCCTGATATCGAGTTCACCGAGGTGAGACATGTATTTAAAAAGTATTGTTAGTACAACATCATTGACACAAACATATTTACATGGATTATCTATCCCAAAGACTTCCAAAGACACTTTTAGTTCTTTATAATCCCTATCTCCATACTACTCTACCAAAAGGACTATAATTATCTAAGAGTTCGGAAAGTGGAGGGCTTTTTAGTTCAACCCACAATGTTAGGGTAAATAGAAAAACCTGAATGCCAGAACTTGCAGGAATAGGTCATAAATTTTGTCTTCATTAGAGAGGCAAAAATGCTTATATTTATGACGTTTGACTATAACACATTGGATACCTGATTAGAAGAGTGGTTTCTCTTGCAATTCTTTCACATTCTTTTCTGTGTTAGTATCCTTTTCCCTAGGTACTTAAAAGTGCTAGGATGCTAGGAACATCCATCTACACTCTTATATTCTATCAGACTCTTATCTTGTAGCTCGTACATGGGAGAATGCATCCGATCTACAATTGTTACAGTTTTATCTTCTGGATGAATACCATTGGATTCTCTAACATTTCTTCCAATGCTTCTAATTTTATCAAGGTGCTTGGTAAAATTGTCAAAGTGGCCCTGAAGTATCAGCTAAGCATGCCACCATACTTTACACTTGTCCTCCGTTCTCTTGCTTGCTTGGAAGGTACTTTTGGTCGAATCCTTTATTCTTTGTTTGATGGTTTGACAATCATGGGTAGAAGAAATAGAATACCATCAAAGCACGTTTTAAATATGTGAAGAGAGAATCCTCCTTTTGAGCTGGTATCTGCAGCATGGGTTGTCGTGTGTTATGTGTGGTCAGTGTTAAGTTATATATTTTCTCAACCTGTTACCTGTTTGTTATATGGCTGTGATAGAAAAACAATAAATTCTATCCAGGAAGTGATCTCATATAATCATGGATGACAGTACAGTGAGATAGCTTCAATTTTCATCTCTTTCTAGCCAGGCTTGCTATCCATTACATGGCAGTTTGCGTCCACCTTTTGTCGGCTTTTATCCTAGAACTGTCAGTTTGTTTCCATTCATTAGTTATCAGCGTTCTATTTTGGTCTTCCCAGGTCTGGCTGCAGCTGGAGATCCAAATTTTAAGACATTTGAGGCTGCATACCCTTTTGTGGTTCAGAAACTCATCACTGAAAATTCAGCTGCAACAAGGAAGATTCTTCATTTGGTATTTACACATTTTCTTCTGCCATTTAATTGACTTCTTAGATTCGCTGCAAAATAAGAAGGAAACTTTGTTTCTCTCTTTCATAAAGCTAACTGGCAGAGACAAGTAGACTTTATTACATTTGTAATACGTCAGAGAATTCAGTGACACATTCTCTCTGGAATTTGCACCTGTTGATTTTCACTGTGCATTTATTCATTCAAAGTGAAAGAAAAAGATTATATCTCGTAGGTAGAGTGGATAAATTAATTAACTTCTTGTGGTGTATGTAGGCAGTCCTTAACCGAAAGAAGGAATTCCGATGGGAACGGGTTGCTCTTTTCCTGAGTAAAAGTTCTACGAGGTATAGTGAATCAGATATTTGACCTATTCATTTGAATTATGTCTAGTTATCTTATATCTCTGCTGGATAAAGTGGTGGAAAAATGAGAACTTTAGTGCCCTGGGTCTCTTCTAAGTACTTTCTTGAGGTCAGCAACAGAGAACAATATTTAGATTGCAGAAGTATCAGATCAATATAATTCTGAATTGTGTGACTGAAATTTAGTTAGAAGCAGTCACATGGCTCATAACAAAGAGCAAGTAATTGGCATCAAAAGTAGCTTTGACTAGTAATGATTAGATATTGAAATATTGAATGATGTTAACATGCAAATCTTGTCTTAATTAAGCCCTGTTTATTGTTTACTATATTGTATTCTAGGTCTCTGTATAATAAGTTATTTTATACCTTCTGTAGGAAACAATCGCCACTGGTTATATCGAGGGATGGAACTTCTGTTGATAGTAGTTCCAATCTAACTGACAAAGATGCTGACAATGTAAGTTCGGTCTTGAGACTTTTGGCATCCAAAAATGGCGTGGTTCTTAGAAGACTCTTGATGGCTGCGGTTAGTTTCTACATTCTTAATGCTATCCTTCCCATCGTTTTGCCAGATTTGTGGTCATACAGATGAGTCTTTAACAAATCAAACAGGGAATAAGTTACTTTTCTGCTTATTTGTCTTATTTTTCTAAGGAAAATGATCTTCACGTAATAAACTTGGTATGGTTCTCTGCTTTGATAAACAGAACGGGACTTCACTGATCCGGACATTTCTTTCAAAAGAGGCACATGTCATCCGCCAGAAACTTTGCATGACGATTGCAAATACCATGTACCAATGGATGGTCGGAATCCTCGGAATTGAATCCCTTAAGTTCATTTCTCTGTCAAATTCACCACCATCTTCAGGAATCAACATTACAGTCAAAGACTTCAAGATTCTTATCAGCGACAAACGTGTCAGAGTGATATTGAGAAAGATATTGGAATCTGCAAAGAGTGAGAGAGTTTTGATGCTGAGATTCTGCTGGACTTCATTTGTCATGTTTCTCACTACCTCTGCTCTTGCTTGCCATCGGTTTGTGATCTCGGTCTCTGAAGGTTACGTCAACTACTTATCTCTATCTGCTCGAGTCGCACTTAGTACCTGAGCATCTTACACAGACACTGAACCAGAACATCTAATGTTGTATATTGTTGTCAAAAACAAGCAAAGGGTTCCATAGAAAGACTAGAGATTTTAGTGTATAGAGTTTGTTTCATATCTAATACTATCAGACAATCATTGTCTCGGTCGTAATGATATATGGCCATATGTTACAGACAATCATTGTCTCGGTCGTAATGATATATGGCCATATGTTATGATTACAAAGCACAATAATTATCCGAGACAAACACAAAACATATTTAATTGAATTGGACAAGTCTCATTTATTGGTAGATGAAAAATCTTTCTACTTATATGATGTGATATCTTAAAGCGTTTCGATTTTGAAGCTTACAGCAATATTTATTAAAATAGAAGGAAAAAGAAAAAGAAAGAAATAAAACGTTCATTCCTATAAGTTCATATAATTTACAAAGAATGAACAAAGAGCATGTAAAAAGTATAAAAGTCCTATATATTACTACTTCTTGAACGTGAATTCAGGCAAATCAATCTTGACATGCTCAATAATCTCCCTCTCTTCTCTAACAGGACTTGCTACGTCAGCCTGGGGATGATGACTATTGCTGTATTCAGAATCTGTGATGTCACGCTGGCAAGAGTAGTGATTCTGAGATTCAGGATCGAAGAAATGCTGATGGCCATTGCCGCGGCCCGAAAAATCAGAGAATCTAGGAGGAGAAGGAGAGGCAGTGAAGCTGGTTTGATGGTCGATACCGCGGTTATGGTAGTTGTGGAGGAGATGCACCGGTGACATGCCATGTGTTGGCGTGGTAGGGCGGCTAGAGTGAGGTGTGTTAGACCCCGAGAGTCCATGTTTCGTCTGTTTCTTGGCTGTGCGGTGCCATTTCTTCAACGCATTCGCTACCCTATCGTTGAATATGGTCGGCCTCATTGAAGTTCCCATCTGCAATCACGGTTTGATGAGATGAAAATTCAAGAATCCGGATATTTACATAGTTCTTTTGTACAAGATTGTAGTAAGCCCTTGATTGTTTCAAACATGACGTTTAGAAATTTGAATTTTAAGTATACCTGAGTAACAAGAGCGTAGAGAGGTAGAGTGATGTAGCTGCATAGAACTTGTATTAATACCCTGCCATATACAACAAGAAGAAATTTGATGTTAAGGTACAACAAACATACGTAAGATAATATTATTTTTTGTATAGTTGAGGAAGTTAACAAACCCCATGGTGATCCTGATTGCGATATCTTCGGTTTTGTGGTGGAAGCAGTTTTTGAGTGTGAATTCGTACTGCAAAATCAATTCCGATAATGATCATTAATTTATGAAAAACTTAGAAGAGAATTAAATTCGAGAAGATATGGATTGTTATTGCTTACAGTGCTCCAAACGAAGAAAGCCAGTTGAAATGCATTCTGTAAGAAGAAAAAAACGTACATAAAAAAAAATTAGAAATTTTTTATATCACAATTAAAAGAAAAATCAAAAGTATATGAGTAAATAAATAAAATATACCGTGAAAAGAACCAAGTGTATGAGGAAGAGGATGAAACGTGGACGGCCAAACCAAAAGAGATCATCACCCGGTTCAACCACAGGAGCTCCTTTAACCACATCTCCTTTTTCTTGAATCCTTAATCCTAATTTCGATATTATCATTTGAAGTTTTGCTCCTACTATCAATATCACCTTCAATTCCCACCAACCATACAATTATTATTTATTCACAACTACATAATTTAATAAACTGAAGACTTTGAAGTTGAAGTGTCTATTACTTACAATCAAGGGGATGAAGGGCAGCCAAAGATAGGATTCCAATCCTATTTAATTTGAAAAATAAATTGAAGTTTATATCATTTTTTTATTGATATATAGTTTGCTTAATAGCTTAAATAAAATGCTAGAGAATTGCGACAAACCATGTGTATTGGTCAGTATGAATAAGACAGCAATGCACCATATCACTGGGCTGCATTTCCACAAAGATGTGATAAAGTTAGTTAATATCGTGAAAGATTATACTATTGGAAGAAAATATTAATGAATTTTATTCAAATAAAAAAGAGACAGACCTTATACCGACAACCACCTTGAAATCTTCTTCCAAAGATCTTTGAATGTATTTTTGGAAATCGAAACGAGCTGCACTTCCTGTTGGCAAATGCGCCTGCACCAATTCATCCATCGAATTAAATCATTAATTTATCAACTAATTTTTCTAATTAAAATTTGATTTTGGATTTTGATAGTACTAATATAGTAGACTAGTAGTAATTATACTTACCATTATGAAGCCATGTCTTAGTGTAAGATAATCCACCTTTGTCACTGATCCAAAGAACTGTCTGAAGAAACATGTCTGCATGCCCCCATTTTATCCATAAGTTATGTTGTCAATTTTTAGCCAAATTATAGAAAAAATAAAGTAACATTTTTAAAAAACATTTAAATGAAAACTTACAATCCAGAGGGTAAAGGAAGACTTGCTCCATATATTCAAATGTCTACGTCCGAACGATGTATCTCTTGCAAATCTGAACCTCTCTGGATCTATAATCGATAAATAAATAAATTAAAAATCAGAGGACAGCAAATATATAGTTAAATAAAATGGTTGTACTTTCTTGCGTAACATTGTTTATTCATGAGTCAAACAAAAGACGTTGTGTCATTGGATAATCTTTCTTGCTTATATGTCCGATTATCTAAGTCAATTAAATAAACAACTAATCAATGAGATAAAGGAACTTGAGATATATATATGGATGAATAAACAAATCCGACTGATACGCGATCATGATGTTAACATTGCCAAAGTCAATTAACTACCGAATAATATATTCTACAAAAAGAAACTGCATACCATTGGCATATTGGTACTCAATTGTTTTGGTCTCTCTCTCCCATGATTTCCATTTCTTCATCTGCATATTATATATCCCGAAATTAAACATATACTCTTTTCTTTTTTTTTTACATTAAACATATACATAAAGTGAAATAGATATGCAAATTATACAAATGTATAGAGAAGATCATGTACCTTGGTCTTGCCCAAAGCATAGGTTATAATGCAGTAGAGAACATGAAAAACAGCGAGCACAAAGATGAATATATGCAGCTGGTGGATACCATAGGCAGATACTAATGCTACTTTCCCCTGAAAAGATATCAAAAATATTTAAAATAAGATTCCGAAATATTTTCCAAACAAAAAAGTGGGAAAATTAAATAATCAGTAACTAACTGTAACACATGCCTTTTCTGCGCATTTGTCATAACCTTTGGTGGCTAAACTCCGGCGAGGACTATAAAAGTCGTTGGAGTCAAAGTCTTCAAGAATTTTGCGGCCATCGTCGATATAATCTTTACCGTATTTAGCAATTTCTTGACTGCTGGTACAAGGATGCCAAGTCGCAGCAACTGTTTTTGGAATGCAAATCTGGGAGACTGGATCTTGCAATACAACCAATAGAAGCGATATGAACCCTAGTATCATCAATTCTATTTTCATCACAAAAAAAAAAAAAAAAAAAGTTAGTTGGAAACTTAAATAGAGAAAGATCATATATGTTGTATATAAAAAGTCGTCTTGCAATAATAAAAAAGTGAACTCGCCTGCTTTAACCTTTTCAAGAGCTTCATACAAAGCTTTCTTGTGCTTCTTTTTGAACCACTACAATAAGTGAAAAGAATAGAATTAGAGACTATGGGTTCTCCGACTAAATATTTGTATTTCCTAGTGCATTAATAACGATAGAATGCCAAAGTTGTGTAGTAATTTATGAAATTAATGTGTACTTTATCATCACTTGGAAAAATTATGCAAAAAGACTAAAGAAAGGAAGATAAAGTGAGGAAGATTTGGATACAAAAATGGAAAAGTGAAGAAGAAATATACGTACGTGACCAATAAAGTGCAAGAAATATTCGATCAAGATAGAAATGAATAGGAGAACGAAGCAAACAACAGCAACAGCCCATGTTGGTGTCTCCTCGAGTGTTCGCTCTTTTATCGCCATTAATTTCACTACTCAAAAGTCTAAATTCTAGTATGTATACTAGCTTTTAGGGTTTCACGAGGTTTATCTATAAGGAGGAAAAGAGAAAGAAAGTGATATGGCTTTTGTTTCCGTTATGACTCTATATATATACATTTTACAATAAAACAAGATGCATACGTATACTCTATGTAATATACATGCGTTGTTTATTTATTTCTTCGCAAAGAGAATAAAAGAAAGTCAAACAAGTGAAAGCCGCAATTGTTTATTAAAAAATAAGGAAACGAAGACTTCTGACTAATTCAAAGATAGCGACTTGAGATGAAGTGTCCTCAAGAGACTGCTAACGCCGTGTGAACCTATCACTTCATCTCGCATACCTTAAAACGAATTTTCAATTTTTAAAAACTAAATGTAGTGTTCGGTCGTTGTGATAAATACCGAAAATTACTTCATGAGGCTCATTCATCATATTGAATTTTTTTAGGGATATGTTGAACAAAAGAAAGGGGTTTTGGCAGTTATTACGAATGTCAATGTACAGAATTACCAAATAACATATTGGTAGGCTGTTGACAAAAAAAAAAAAAAAGAATTACCAAATAGCTTTTCAAAACTTTATAATTATTGAATGATAATCCTTTACCAACAAACAATTATTCAATGAGATTAATGCATAAAAAAATCATCTAAGAAAAAAAAAAAAAAAAGTGAAAGAATATAAACCAACCACATAAATATACTGAGGAATATCCTTGTGTAAAAGAAACTAGTATACCTATAACCAATTATTAACTATACAATAAGTTACTTAGTTCTTACGTCAACTGACTAAATTTAAAAAGTGGTTAATAACTATATAACGGTGAGAATGATTTTGGTTTGGTGGTTCCCTAAAAGTTATTATGTTTCTATGACATACCGAGGATTCAAATATCCAGAGTACAACTCTTTTTTTTTTTTGTTATCAAAGTGTGAACTTTTCAAAAACGTAATCTTGTTCGACTCTTCTATTTGGACATGGTAAAAAGACGATCCTGAATCTTATTTACATAAATAATTATGATATTTCTTAGTTAATTATATTTATATAAAAATGATCATTGGGTTGTAGAAAGGATTTGATTAAAGAAAGAGAACACTCACTAAAGGTTTTGGAAAATTTTAAATGATTCATAGATCTTCTTTTTGTTCAGGACATCGTGGTCAAGTGGTAAAGAGACGGGCTTGGGACGCTAACACGTTTCAAGTTCGATCTACCTGCTACGCGAAACTCCAACACTTTGTTCCTGAACACCCACATAGATATGAGCCCTTGCTTTCGTCCCATTTGAATATCCGGAGAGAGGGTCTATATGTGGGCTGCACATCCCCTGGAGGTTAGTCTGGACCCCCGATTTAATAATCAATTTTCTTTTTCTAAGTAAACTAAGAGCATCCACAATGGTGCATGTGGGAGTGTGTGTGTGAGTGGTAATTTATTAATAAAATAATGTAAGGGTTGAAGTTTAGAAACAAGGTGTTAGTAGTTGATTATTGGTAGAACCTGTTTCTTAGTAATAATTTAATAATATAATTAAGTAATTCATAAAATAT
>OVAQ01001762.1:0-15982 GCA_900406345.1 Erysimum cheiri
ACTGTTGTTGTTGTTCTTCGTCTCGACGCAGGCCATGACAAAGCTCCCATGAGGACAAAAATTAGAAATTTTAATTTTGAGGGCAGTTTTGTCATTTGACAGCCTTATTAGGGGTATTTTTAAAAAGTGACAAAGTGAAAGGGCATTTTTGATTAGAGGCATTGCTGAAAGGGTATTTTTGCAAATCTCCCAACTAAATTTTGTGTAAAGGAATATTCGTTGATTGGGTTATATGTTATTCGAATACTAATTCGGATTTGTTAATAAATATCTTGATTAATAGTGAGTAAAATAAGGAAATGTGTTAAAATACGAATAACAACTTGAGATTTCGATTTATTAAAATTGAGCAAATTAGGAAATATATTTAATGATTTATGAGATTTACATTTTGTATATACGCAATCCTATTTACAGTATAGGATTAAGAAGTTACGTATTTTAGGTCTATCGTAATTAATATATTGTTATAAAAGGATAGATATTAAATTCGAATTCATAACTTAATACTACGAATTAGAATCAGATATTTATGGTAACCAATATGTGATAGCAGATTTGCTATAGTTATAGCAGACCTATTATATATGTGGAAGACTTTTTGATGGGTTGTATAAGCGAGTATGTGTTGTTGTATTAAGTTACATGATTTCTAAAAAGTTGGAGCAATACACGCCTGATGCACTACCACGGCCAGTTTTCATTGGTAATTATAGACATTTTCAAACGTTTTTGGGGTAATCGAAGATGGGTCAGTTTCAACTTTGTGTTAAAGTGAAGGAGAAATCGATAGTCAATGATGGTTTTGTCGATGACATAAAACAAAAGAAACGTCAACTAATTGAAGATGAAGACGAAGACGTTGTGATCATTAAGGAAGATGAAGGCAATGAGGATGGCGAAACTAGATTCGATTAATGTGACGACTCTAACGGAAAAGACTCTGATGATGAGAACTTCAGCTTGTATAGGCTGACACCAGAAGAAAAAGTGAATCATATCTTTTACCGATTAAAAAGAGGAGTTCAAATATTTTCATAAAAAGGTTTTAAAATATATAAAATTAAAATAACGTTGAGATTCTTTTAGTGGTGGTAAGTAGGAGAGGGAAAGAGTGATATTTATAGGTGTGAGAAGAAAACTTAGGCCAGGGAATAGTACGTAAGCGGCACTTGGGAGGTTCGTGTTCGTGTTTTTTTTTTTTTATAACAAGGTTCGTGTTTGGTTTTTTGCTGTAAATCGTGAGATTTTATTAATGAATTTACGTGCAGTTTATGCTCGATTGAATTTGTTTTTACTTTTTCCTTATTTTACATTTTTTTTTTTTTTTTTAATATTTAATTGAAATGGCAATTTGGTCTTTATACATAAATGTTGTGTCATTCTAGTAATGACATAGATGGAGTGTTAATCAAGTTATTTTTGGCAAAATTGTTGATACCGGATCCCGAACTGAAGATGGATCCAATTTAAAGGGCCCAAAGTCAAGGTCCAATTACTCTAGAAGAATCTCCAAAAAGGAGCTCGGGCGTCGCTAGCTCGGAGAAGAGAAAGGAGCTCAGAAAGAAGGAAAAAGCCCAAGATTTGAAGCCCATAAGAAAATTCAAACATGACCGTTACAAGAGTAAAGACAAGATCAAAACCATCGTAATCAATGAGAATAATTGTATTTAATACAATTAATGTCCTAGAATAGGGGTATAAATATAAGATGATCCTAATGTAATAGGACAGACGATTCTGGGCAATAATACTCACACTTTATACCTTTTCAGGGCAAATTATTGTTGAAATTTCTTTCTTTCTTTTATTTTGAATTCGCTATTTTGAGTGTTGGATCTGAGATCCACATTTTGGCGCTAGAAGGAGGAGGGGGGGGGGGGGCGACATAGTCTTCACTCGTATATTTCCGATCTTAGTGGTAACATCTTTTGTTCAAAGGATCTAATCGTCATGTCTACCGACAATGTGGATGCCGCTAACCCTAATGCTGCTGTGATGGATGCGATCAATGCTTTAACCGCAAAATTCACGGCTGTTGAGAACAACATTGCTACTTTGACTGCTGGCCAAGAAAGTGCCTCAAAAAATCATGACACTGTAACGGCTCGACTAGATTCCTTGACTACAGCAATAGCTAATCCGACGACAGTAGCGGCCGTGCCTCTAATCCCACCGGTCTTTCGGCCGTCACATATCGAAATTCCAACGGACCTACCGGAAAGCTCCAATCCGGATCAGCGTAACAGGGTGGAAAACCCGATCGACCTAACTGGTGCTGACGGACAACAGGAGACTCCGAACACGGCAATGCATGCGACTCATTTGGGTTCGGACTTCCTAGATGTGCAGCGTGAGCTCAAAGAAATGCGAGCTAAGTTCCATCAGGCCGTTAGTCAGGCTCCTCAGATTGACCGAGTCATCGAAGAAACTTGCCGAACTCCATTCACTTCGAAAATCGCAAATGTGCGGCTTAAAAACCCACGTCGGCTTAAGATACCTTCTTACGATGGAATAGGTGATCTTAGAAATTACCTAGCGGCGTTCCAAATCGCAGTTGGCCGTTTCGACCTAGAGGAATCCGAACAGGAAGCTGGATACTGTAAGATATTTGCTGAGCATCTGTCTGGACCAGCTTTGTTGTGGTTTACCCGACTCAAACCTGAATCCATAAAAAGTTTCAAGGACTTATCATCAGAGTTTCTCAAGCAGTACTCCATGTTCATCGAGAAAGGAACTTCGGACGCGGACCTTTGGGCTTTATCCCTAGGACCAAACGATCCACTTCGCAAGTATATCATAAAATTCAAGGAGGTTATTGCAAAGATACCAGGTATATCTCATTCACGGCAATTTTCGCCTTGAAACACGGATAGTGGCACGAATCACGGTTCCGAGAGGGATTTATCATCAACAAACCGGACTGTATTCAAGATGCATTGTTCCGAGCAAACAGTTGGATTGAGGTCGAGGAAGACAAAAGGTCTATTGCGAGGAGATTCAAGAACACACAAGCCGTCACGAAGCCGAATAGCTCGCCTCCGAACAAAGCATCTCGAAGAGACCAAAAGCGCCTCGGAGTTAACCCACACAGTAATAACATCTCGAAGTCTAACTTCGGAAAAGGGAAAAAACCATCCTTTAACACATGGGTCCGAGATGAAAGCACTTATTGTGACATTCATAGGGTTAACGGACATGCAACCAAGGATTGTGGAATACTAAAATGACATCTAGCGGATCTATGGTCATCCGGGAATCTAGCAAACTTCAGTAGTGATGAGTTTATAGCACAATATCACAAGTCCAAGGAGAATCCAGGCGAATCTCAAGGAAGTAACGAACGACCTAAAGTGATGGAGATAACCCCATCTGAGGGTCCGAAGCAGCGAATAAACGTTATCATGGGAGGATCCAAGTTGTTTAGAGACTCCATTCGTGAAATAAAGAAACACCAGCGTGCAGCGGTGATGAACGTCTCACGGGCACCCACCGTCAGCCTACAAACTACCGTAGTAAGTTTTGAGAAAGAAGATACCTCTCATCTGTCAAAACCACATCACGACGCGCTCGTAATAACTTTGGATGTAGCAAACTTCGAAGTAACAAAAGTCTTAATCGACACGGGCAGTTCGGTGGACCTCATTTTTCTCCGAACCCTGGAAAAAATGGGTATTTCTCGAGCAGATGTTATGGGAACTCCAATGCCATTGATAGCTTTTACAAACGAGACTTCGATGTCCTTGGGAACCATCAAGTTGCCGGTCCTCGCGGCAGGAGTACCGAATATTGTTGAATTCACAGTTTTCGACAAGCCTTCTCTCTATAACCCATGGATTTACCAGATGAAGGCGGTTCCATCAACCTACCACCAGTGTATTAAATTCCCATCAAACCAAGGGATAAAAACTATCTATGAAGATCAGCAAACAGCTCGGACATGTTATCTCGCCAGTCACAAATTGCGTCCACGATAGCAATTACAGAACTTCGGGATTAAACCTAGGATGGTCAAGGTTCACAATCCCGCAGACACTACTGAGGGAGTAATTATCCATGAAGACTACCCTGAGCAAAAGGTGAAAATTAGGACATCGATAGACCCGGGCGAAAGGGAAGCGTTAATTCAGATGCTGAAAAATCATAAGACTTCTTTCGCTTAGGAGGTAAAAGATATGCCAAGAATCGATCTCGAAGTGATTTCTCATGAATTACAAGTTGATCCAAGTTTTAAACCGATAAAGCAGAAGAGACGAAAGCTCGGACCTGAACGAGCGAAAGCTGTAAACGACGAAGTGGATAAGCTCTTAGCAGTCGGGTCGATTAGGGAAGTAAAATACCCCGATTGGCTCGCTAATCCGGTTATGGTAAAAACGAAGAATGGAAAGTGGAAAGTCTGCATTGATTTCACTGATCTAAATAAGGCGTGTCCCAAGGACAGTTTTTCATTGCCTAATATCGACAGACTTGTTGAGTCCATGGCTGGTCATGAGAGATTATCTTTCATGGATGCTTACTCGGGTTATAATCAGATCATGATGAACCCTGAAGATCAAGAGAAAATGTCCTTTATCACCGATCGAGGAACGTATTGTTACAAAGTAATGCCTTTCGGGCTGAAGAATGTCGGAGCAACTTATCAACATCTTGTGAACAAAATGTTCGATAACCTCCTAGGAAAGACGATGGAAGTGTACATCGACGATATGCTCGTAAAGTCCTTAAAGGCAGCGAACCATGTCGACCATTTACTTCAATGTTTTGCAATCTTGGATAAATTCGGGATAAAAATAAATGCTGCGAAGTGTACTTTCGGAGTTTCGTCTGGAGATTTTTTGGGTTACATCGTAACTGAGAGAGGGATCGAGGCGAATCCAACCCAGATCAATGCATTCTTGAGTATGCCATCACCTCAGAACATTAAGGAAGTCCAGAGGTTAACCGGGAGAATAGCGGCTTTAAATAGATTCATCTCGCGGTCAAACAATAAATGTCTCCCCTTTTACCAATTACTTAAAGGGAATAAACAATTTATCTGGGACGACAAGTGCGAAGAAGCTTTCACTCAATTGAAGGAATATTTGACTACACCACCAATATTGTCCAAACCAGAGTCCGAGGAGAAACTATGTTTGTATGTATCGGTATCAAGCCACTCAATCAGCGGAATTTTAGTTCGAAATGATCGCGGTGACCAAAAGCCGATCTACTACGTTAGTAAAACTTTTCTCGATGCTGAAACACGGTATTCAATGATGGAAAAGTTAGCACTAGTAGTTGTAATGTCAGCTCGCAAGTTTGCGACCATACTTTCAATCCCATCCGATCGAGGTGTTAACTTCCCATCCACTGCGAACTATTCTACACAGTCCGGGGCAATCCGGAAGATTGGCCAAATGGGCCATAGAACTAAGTGAGTATGATATAGAGTACAAAGGAAGAACAATCGTAAAAGCACAAGTTTTGGAGGATTTTTTAACTGAATTACCAACCATGTCGGGGGATGGGTCAGTTGTCGAGAGCATGTGAAGACTTCATGTTGATGTATCCTCATCGAAACATGGCTCAGGAGTTGGCATCATGGCTAAGGAGTTGGCATCAGGCTTGTTGCACCTGGGAAAGAAGTAATCGAACAGTCTTTTCGGCTTGTTTTTCCAGCATTAAACAACGAGGCGGAATATGAAGCCTTGATAGCTGGAATAAGCCTCGCAACCTGTATGAATGTTGAAGAACTCACGGCTTACTGCGATTCTCAGCTCGTAGTCAATCAATTTAATGGAGATTATGAAGCTAAGGATCAACGAATGGAAGCTTACCTCCATTTAGTTAAGGGTTTAGCTGCACACTTTAAACATTTCGAACTCATTCGAATTCCCCGGAGTGAAAACACTTTGGCTGACGCGTTAGCAGCTCTAGCTTCCACTTCGATCTAGATCTCAAAAGGATCATCCCGGTGGAAAGTATCATATCTCCGATCATTTCAATTAAAGACCAATTAACAGCACGCACCATTAATTCATCAGCCTTCAGAGCTTTTATCTTCTATCACGGCACCCTACCCATTCATGCGCTGGTCAATGGATATCATCGGACCATTGCACCGGTCAACTAGAGGGGTTCATTCTTGCTTTTACTCACTGATTACTTCTCCAAATGGGTAGAAGCGGATGCCTATGTTTCAATAAAGGATTCTCAGGTTAAAACCTTCCTATGGAAGAATATCATCTGTCGCCATGGTATACCGTCTGAAATAGTAACTGACAATGGATCACATTTCATCTCGGCGGACTTTGAAGATTTCTGCTCTTCCTGGAAGATTAAGATTAGCTATTCAACACCTCGGTATCCACAAGGAAATGGGCAAGCCGAAGCGACCAACAAAACGATTTTGTCAAACTTGCAAAAGCGTCTGACAGCTTATAAGGGAGGCTGGTACGACGAGTTGGAACCAGTGCTATGGGCTTATCGGACAACACCACGTCGAGCTATTGGTGAAACTCCATTTTCCCTCGTATATGGTATGGAAGTAGTTGTACCATCCGAGAACGAAGTCCCCGGACTTCGCCGAACTGAATTACCTCAACATGTTGCGACGAACAACCAGATTCTCGAGGATACTTTGGATACGATTGAGGAACGATGGGATCGAGCACTAATTCGTTTACAAAATTATCAACAAACAGCAGCTCGGTATTATAACTCTAAAGTTAAACAAAAAAGAAGACGGCGCTGAAAAGCTCAAAATCAATTGGGAGGGGCTTTACGAAGTCTCTGAAGTAGTCCGCAATGGCGTTTATCGGCTAAAAAAACAAGATGGGACAGACGTCCCACGACCATGGAACATCTTGAACTTAAAAAAGTTTTACGCTTAGAATTTTGTAATATGAACTACGGTTTGGCTTGATCCCTGAAAGGGGTACGTAGGCAGCTCGAAAGAGTTCAGCTATTTTATGAAATAAAACACATCAAATCCTCTTTATTTCATCTTTAAAAAAAACAAAGGGGGGGGGGGGGGGGGGGGGGGGGGGNCACCACCTTCTTCGTTACAAGAATTTCTGAAGAAAACGCAAAACATAAAGACCGCAACCGAGGATTTGGTCCATATGAATCTAGTCTTCTCTTTCGAACACTTCAACTCCTTGACTTGCGAGGTAAATTATCACCCGAAGACTAGCAGGTATCCCACCAAAAAACTGATCGAAACCCAGATCAAGCCAGTGTTCGACATGGGCTTCAAGAACACACAGATCTTTCGAGATATTAAGCATCCTTTTTTGCCAATTGAAACACCTTTCTTTGGAGAAACTCCCTTTCACTTCGAAGACCTTTGTACTTGTTTACAAGCTGCAAATTGATAATAATCAGTTATCTTCTTTATACACAAGCAAATCATCGTAATTTAAAGGAAACAAACCTTCTCAAGGTAACTATGCGCAAAAATGTAATGGCCGGGGGAAAGTTGTTCGAGCATACCGCGAGGAATCTGCATGTCAGTACCAAGACCAAGACGACACTCACCTGCCCCTGGGTTGGAACAGAAAAGCCCCTCGCGAAAGGAGGTCTCGGCATCTTTAACCTGAGGACCTGGATGCTTGTTTCCAGAACGCCTCGACCTACGACGTTTGGAGTTTGATCTCTTGCCCATTTTGCTTGATGAGAAGAGACCATACTGATTGTGTCTATTTAACCTGTTCAGGTATCGTTCGATAGGGAAGTTTCTCTTAAGTTACGGAACAAATCACGATCATTAGGAGTAAATGCAATAGAAATTTGAACTTAACAAAGGAAATAAGAAGAAAAAAACCCGATCAATAAGATTTGGAAATTAAATCTTCGGATCCTTGAAAGGATCCACTGTTCAAAAATAAAATTGGCCTCGGGCCCATTGAAAGCATAAGTTCTGAACAAAAATAAAAAGGGCCTCAGGCCCATGATAGGGTCATAAAGAGAGATCAGAAAGAAGGTCCATCAACGGGGAGCTTGTCTGCTCGCTTGGCTTCAGAGGACGATGGGCTAGCCCCGGCAGCACTAGGACCAGGAGCATCGCGTTTACGCCTATTAACAGCAATGTTCCTACGGACGTCAGCTGGGTGATAAACAGCGATATCACGGGTGGCACCGGTAGGGGCAGTTCTTGCTAGATGAGCAGCCTTAGTATTCTTCCGATGAACTTCAGAAGCCTTTTCCCCACTCCTCATCCATTCTCGGAAAGCATCCGGAATATGCAATATGGAGTCAAAATTTTGGCGTTCCCAGTTGATCGGATCCATCCCAAGTCTTCTGATTCTCCTCTCATAATCCATAATCTTAGCCTGCAACTTTTTCTTCTCAGCTACTAGGCGAGAGCGTTTGGTAACAAGATGGTCATGCTTCTCAACAATCTAGGCGAAGACAAAGTTAAGAGTTCGACATCAACGGCCAACATCTAATGTTCTGAGAACCCTAAGAACCTAAAGTAAGAGTTCATCTGCAAAATTCTGCTAAGCGGAAGGTTAGGGCAATAAAGGGAAACGAACCTCAGCCATGTAGTCTTGAATATGAGACCACTCGTAAACGCAGTCGGGAATCTCCATATCGGGATATTGAACGCCCAGAGGAACGAACTTGCCGTCCGCATCTCTGGTTCTGGTCGGAAGACGAGGAAAAGGGACACGGCCTGGAACGGGCGCCCTAGAACCTTCACGGGGAGCAGAGACGGCACTGTTATCGCTAGAGAAAGAACAAAACATGATCACCGAGAAGAAAATATGCGCAGAGAGAAAAAGGAAGAAAGACATATAGGAAATCTAAAAGGTTTTGGATCTTTTCTTTCTTAATATAAGAAGTAATCATGACATCGCAGTTTTCAACTAAGGCAGTAAGAGAGTGTAATAAAGAAGGTAATTAAGCCACTCTACCTAAAGATTTAGAGGGTCTAGGGAAACTCAATCGTCAAATCGATTTCAAATCAAAATTTAATTCCAGCGGATGGGCCTGTCAGAGACACAGGCCAAGCCCAAGGAGAAAAATTAGGTGTCATGGGAAGGCGATATAAGAAAGCTTAAATTCAAGAGAATTTGTTAGAATTCTGAACTCCGGGCTAACATAATTTGAAGTCCGAACTCGAAAACAAAAGATTTAAAATGCCTTTTAACAGTGTAAGTTCGGAACGAGTAGAACATTATACCATGAAGTAGTTATTCAACTAACGACAAAAGGTCAAAAAGATGGATATATATTCACTTTTTATAAAGACCTAAGGGCCTGATCAACCCTAACCTCTTCAACAAACAACCAGAAAACCTTTGAATCGAATAAAAAGACTTTGCAAACCTAAAAGTTCGAAAAAGTTCAAGGTTTAAAAGCCTCCTCAGGCAATGTGAAACTTTAAGCCCCCATGGGCAACAAAACAGACAACGAATTAAGTCTTAAAAATAAAGGGACATTCCCCTAAAGAGCGGATACAACCGCATGATCAATGGATTTCAGGAGTTGAGTCCTCGAAGTCCGAACTAACTACTTCAGCAGAGCTCTTCTCGGGAACCTGTGGAGGAACTTCCAAACTGATGCGTTGAACATTCGCCTCGGGAGCAGCAAGAGTTCGGAGCTCGGACACCTGCTTATAATCGAGTAAATGAAGGTTAGAACCAAATTGATAGATAGAAGGAGGAATTATAAAATTCACCTCTAGGATAGCTGGAGCTGAAGCAGACGAAGGGTCGACTCTCTCAGAAGACTCAATGCCTCCTTCCATAAGGTTTTCTTCATAGGCCAAAGATGGACCAATTTCATCAACAGGAGGAGAGTCAACAAAGTATTCAGCATACTTCTGAAGATCAAAATCAGCAGGAGGGAGAGAGGAAAGCTTCTCGTTCGTCTCCTTCAGCATTGTGTTCAGTACATCATGCTCATCACCAGGAGAAACTTTACCTTTAGCGATCTGAACAAGAAGCAATTTGTTGCTGTTAATCTCCACCAGATCAGTCTCAACCCTTTTTCTCATCGAAAAGTATTTGGCCACGGGGTTTCACTGTCTTCCGAGCTGAGTGAGCAGACACCTTCAGGTCGTGATCACGGAACTTAACCAACGCCTTGTTCTTTAGTTCCAATTCCCTAAGTTTAGCTTTAAGATCTTGAAGTTCAACATCGTTGGCTTTACACTTTTCTTTAGAAGCATTGGCCTCTGCAATCCAGCATCGGACCTTCTGATCCAGGGATTTGTTGAGTTTCTTTTCCTCCTCGAGTTCTCGTTTGAGGGAGCCAACAGAGCTGGCACGACCTTCTGATTGGACCAATGCTTCCTTAAGTTCCTTCCTGGACTGCTCCAAAGCTGTAATCCTTCTTTGTAGAGGTTCGCCACTGGCGATGTCAGAAATAACATGTGACTCGTAACAATTCACCAAGCTGGTAACAAAGGCAGCACCCTAGGAAACAAAAGTTTAAAAAGTTAGAATCAACAGAGTCAAATCCTTGGAGAAGGTTAAAGTCGGAAAGGATAGAACAAAATATGAGCGCAACTAAGTGCATAGTTGTAATGAAGGTTACGAATCTCAGGCCTCCAATCATCAAATTTGGGAATGTTATCACCGACTTGAGTTTTGAGATGCCTAAAACCATTTGCCGCACGTTCCCGAACTAAACATGAAACAAAAAAGGAAGGGGATTTACACTCTGAATAAAAAAGGAAGTCAATAACGGTGCGATAAGAATACATGTTAAAGCAGGATTAGGGGCAAGACCGCGGCGGGGTGGTCTACTAGACCTCGAGCCATGGCCGCCTCTGGATATCGCCTCCAGGGATCGAGAATCCCTATCTGCACGTGACCTCGTTTCCAAGGCAGACACCATGGGGTCAACATGTTGCATAATCAGTTGGGACGAAGAAGGAACTTCGGAGCAAATACCTTGGAAATCTTCATTAGGAGTTTGAGAATTTGAGGTGGAAGGAAGGGGCACCTCGGAGCGTGTTCTTTTCTGACGTTGAGAAGTACCCGCTGAAGGGTCAGCAGCTGAATTCAAAGTCCTTTTCTTTGCATTCTTCTTATTGAGAGAAGCAAGGGTAGCGTCGAAATCATCTCCCGCAGTAGCAGTCGAACCCATGAGAGGAGAAGGAGGACGTCCAAAAACCCTGATAGCTTCAGGGGAACCGTCATTAACCAGGATGGCATTGCGATGAACCTCGACACTAGGCGAAGCTCTTTTTTCCTTGCTGATACTTGCAATAGCCTCAAGCATATTCTGCTCTTTAATCCTTCGTTCGTGAAGGCCCAACTCGCTCCAGTCCTCATCAAAAGTATCTCTAATTCTGCGACTAGATTGGTGTCTCATCAGGTCCATACCGTGATGGATCCTTTGAATGGTAAAGGAATTCCAGTGAACCCGTTGCCGGGAAGCAGCATTGAAGAAATGAAAGAAGCCTTGATAAAACGCAGGACGTTTCAACTTGTTTTCCGCTAAAACAAAAGCAAAGTTGAATTCAAAGATCCGAAAAGATAGAACATGTAAGTTAAGCAAAAAGGAAAAAGGTTCCATAGGAAGAATTTCTTTACCTGATCCGGACAAGAACTTCGTTCTGAAGAGTTCGCTATAACTACCAATAGAACCTTCATCAATCGTGAAGAAAAACCAGTATTTTCTCCAATTTTCATCCTTAAGAGAAAACCATAAAAAAATGCTCTGTCCGTACGAGGATGGAGCGTGAAAGTACCACTTCCGCGAGAAATGCAGACGCTAAACAGCTCAACAAGTTCATCGAGACCAATCTTAAAATCTGTTTCCATGGCCACGGTTATTGCACAAAGAATATTACGAATCAAATTCGGAGTACACTGCGGAAGCGCAATACCAAGGGCATCTAGATACAAAAGGAGTAGTTCAGGAATGGGAAAAGGCAAACCACAACCTTTGAAGTAAACTTCATAAGCGCAGCAATACCCGGGGCGAACAGATTTCGGAGATTCGTTTGGCGCCGAAAGAACGAATTCAATTTGCTCCGGAACACGGCAAAGAGTCCGAAGTTGGCCGAGAGATTGCGCGGAGGAAAGGGTTGACCAATACGGACCAAAATCGTCGGTCAGCTGGGTATGGTCGACAGCACCTGGGTGGGCCATATTTTCTCCAGCGGCGATTATGGCAAGCTCTTCTTAAGTCGGAATAATAACGACAGAACGAGGCGGTGACATTTCGGAGAAGTTAATGAAAGAAAATAGCAATAGGGTTGAAACAAGAGAAGATGAAAAGAGAATAGTCAAAAGTAATTTTTCTGCTCTCTATCGTCAACCGCCACGAGGGTCATGGGGAAGTGGAGCGGTTTTCCCCACGATATTAATATAAAAATCGGACGTCAATCAAGGACAAAATCGCCGAATGTCAGAGAAATCAAATCGCTATAATCACGAAAATCGAAGCAATGATGAATAGCGCATAAATCATGATATAATCAGACAAATCAGCATTTAATCGAAATCCTCTGAGCTGATCAGCTCGGAAGACATGAGGGGCAATTGTTGATACCGGATCCCGAACTGAAGATGGATCCAATTTAAAGGGCCCAAATTCAAGGTCCAATTACTCTAGAAGAATATCCAGAAAGGATCTCGGGCGTCGCTAGCTCGGAGAAGAGAAAGGAGCTCAGAAAGAAGGGAAAAGCCCAAGATTTGAAGCCCATAAGAAAATTCAAACATGACCGTTACAAGAGTAAAGACAAGATCAAAACCGTCGTAATCAATGAGAATAATTGTAATAATTGTATTTAATACAATTAATGTCCTAGAATGGGGGTATAAACATAAGATGATCCCAATGTAATACTCCCTCTGATTTTTTTTAAGTGTCGTTTTAGAGATTTACACACAGATTAAGAAAACATTAAATTTTTTATTTTTTCTAAACGAAAACATCATTAACTACCTATCTAAACACAATCTGCCCAATAGTAAATCAATCTGTAGAATACTAATAGTCATAAAACATTAAAAATTAATGAATTTTGCATTGAAAATACAAAACGACACTTATTTTGAAACAAAATTTTAAGTCTAAAACGACACTTAATTAGGATCGGAGGGAGTAGGACTGACGATTATGGGCAATAATACTCACACTTTATACCTTTTCATAGCCCTGGGCAAAAAAACCGGACCCGAGGACCCGAACCTGAACCGACCCGAAAAACCCGGTTCAGATCGGATTCGGGTATAGTCATTTTACCCGACGGGTCCTATATATGTCTATACGTGGGTTCGGTTTCGGTTTCGGATTTTACCCTATACCCGTCGGGTATACTCGAAAACCCGAAATAATTCACTTACTAATACTATGCTATATACAATATACATTATACTATAAGGGTTTGGTTCACTTTGTCGATTCAGTTTCCTCTGAGACTTTTTGTGAAGATGATGATCCGCTGATTTCAGAAGCTTCCTTCTGGTTTTAGCTGTGAGGTTTTGTGAATCCAATTTTGGAATTTCTGAAGACTTTTGTTTCGTTTTTTGTTGAAGAGATCTGAGAGTATTTTGAACTGTAAATGGAGAATTTGAATTTGAATTGACTTGTGAACAAGAGAACTTAGAGATCTTCTTCAAATCTTTTGTGAGCTATGCCATTTACAATGAAGATCCAACCGATTGATATCGATTCACCAACCGTAACTCGAGCAGAATCAGTCAACAAACCAGTGGTCAAATCTCGTCTCAAACGCTTATTTGATCGGCCGTTCACAAGAAGCTCAACAACCTAAATACTGAATTTGAATTTTTCCGATCTGAAATCAGAGTTTGATTCCGTGCACAACCGTCGCCGAGAGGAATCTATTAGCCAACGCGGCGAAGATTGTAGATAAGAACAAATCAGTGAAACGAAAAGATGAGATGAAGAAGATCGTTAACGAAGGACTCTTATCTCTTAATTACAACTCTTCAATCTGTAAATCACAATGGAATAAAACTTCTTCGTTTCCAGCTGGTAATTTAAAGATCTTCATCTTCTTCAACACGACAACAACTTTTTTTTTTTTAATTTATTGATTTTTTTTGTTTATTTTGTCGATTCAGTTTCCTCGGGTATAGGGTAAAAATTCGGGTTTTCGGGTTGACAATTGGTGTTTTCGGGTAGCCGTAAACCGAACCGACATGGAACCGAATTTTTTCGGGTTTTAACAGGGTTTTGAAATTTCTAACCCGAACCGATCCGTACCCGACAAAACTCGAACCGAAACCGAACCAATTTATTTATTTACCCGATAGGGTCCTATACCCCTAAACCCGATTACCCGAACCCGATCGGGTTTTACCCGAACCCGATCGGGTTTTACCCGAACCCGACGGGTATACCCGAATGTCCAGGACTACCTTTTCAAAGCAAATTATTGTTGAAATTTCTTTCTTTCTTTTATTTTGAATGTTGGATCCGAGATCCACAAAAATTTGGATCAAATTTGGTAAATTTCAGTATATATAAATGATGATTAAGTTTTACCCAATTTCGGATTTAATATTTATGTTGGTTGTAGTTTAAAATATTTTATATTTTCTATTAAATTTTATGTTGGATTTTAATCTATGTGAGATAATAATGCAAAAAAAAAAAAAAAGGGGGATAAATTTTCATTTATATTTAAATTTTCCGCATATTGTTCAAAAAATGTAAAGACTTTTAAGTACAGAAGTAAAATCAAAGTTAAAGAAAAAATTAAAAATTGAAGCCCTAATATCAATGATTGATCAATGTGATACTCTTCCTGTTGGATTGATCATTCGCCCCGCCATACGTCATACGTCAACTCAGAAATCTTTCTTCACGGTCTCTTCCTTATCTAAAAAAAGAATTAACATGGTTTTGACATATAAAGCAAAAAATATAGAATTTGAATACATTTAAAAATACAAAGTTTGAAGACTAACTTTTAATAAAAAAATTACCATATGATTGGTTCTTCACGACTATGATATGTAATATGTCTCAATCGCAACCTATTCTTTGTTTTATTGCTCCTTATTTCTCCTAATAGACGTCTCTGCAGAGATATCTATGTCTAGTGTAAATTTGCAATGTGCGACGCAATTTGGTGGTTATTAATATAAATATTGACATATGAAGTGACAAAATTAAAGACCCGATCGAGTTGCTTTTGCACTCCCAAATATATGCATCATTCGTGGTTAGTCTTGTAACTTGGATTCATACGTACTGAGCCGGCAGTTTCAGTTATTTGCATGATTGAAAGCAGAGTAAGTTATCCGTATGTAACGTATCACAAGATGAAGTAGTCTTGTCCACCATACCAATGCCTAGAATCATATAGCCAATACTATTGTCTCAGGAACAGAGCAACGAAGAACAAGGTCTCGTGAACTCCTGCCTGATTACTGACCGTGCAGGCTCACTCGAACAACTCCAATAATCTAGATCATCAATACCCAAAACTTGTCCAGACCGATACGAAGTTTCCATACAAGGCTTGAGAAGTCTAGTGGAAAACCTTTTGTTTATTTTTCGTGGTGCCAACTGGACTACTTAGAAAAACGTAAGACAGGTTTTGGTCAAATGAAGAGTCTTCTTCTTAAACACAATTTTCTAGCGTTTTATTTAATGTACCTAGAAACTTGTCTAGCTTGCTCCCAATGAACTCCATAAATGAAAGTTATGACGACTCGTCGGGTTTTGGACAAGACAGAGTAGCTTATATCTATATATTCGTCCTTTCTTTTTTCTTTTTTTGCGCCAACATACTTGATTTCATTCAAAGCCAAAGAAGAACAATGACTGTTTCAACCACATGGTTGGATACATTGAAAGTAAAACAGAACAAGCTTAAAACATAGATAGATAGGTGGATATGGTAAGCCAAATCTTTCGAAGAGAGGATCATAGGAACTCGGAGACAAAGGCTACATAGTAACTTGCCACATGCGAGGTCATAATGCTTCGAAGACACATCCGCGAACAATTCGGGGAGTTGGTGTTGTTGGGTTTGACTAACACACACAACAATGGGCTTTGA
>OVAQ01001763.1:0-15967 GCA_900406345.1 Erysimum cheiri
AAACTCTATTTAAATCACAAACCAATAACACCCCCTTAAAGCAGTGAAGTGATTTTGGTGTAGTGGTAAGTCCACAGAAGACAGACACCATCACAACAGGGATCGAGTCCCCGACCCTATAATTTGTAGGAATTAGGCTAATGGGCCGGCCAGTTGTGGTCCAAATGTTGACCAAAAAAAAAAAANCACATACATTGACAGCGAAATATATGTTTAATTAAGTGACCTTAAACTGTAGAAAAATAATTTCTTGATTGCAAGGTTAATATAAAAAAATGACTTCGACCAACCTAACATTTGGTTTTATAAAAATATTGCATAAAATTTGTATTTGTCTAGCTGAAAAATGATTCAGTCTAGCTATTCAGATAATAAGTTTATTTGATTCAGGAAAATTCAGGATAAGTGAAAAAATATGTAAGAATTTGAAAGATTATACAACAAATTTTTTAAAATACGAATACATAGTTAATGAAACCAGCTTTGTCGAATCCTTCTGTTTTTATTTGTCTCTAACCAGTGCATTTACGAGCTAATGGACAAAAGATCCAATAGCTTTCAATCAAGTTATGGAGAGAATCTCAACGCTAAAAAGTTGATTCATAAACTAAACCTATTTAACAAAGAGAATTTGCAGTCATAATATGGAAATTTTTTACCCTGTTAACATCTAATAACAGTTTTTACATTTTTTTTGTAAACAAAATTTTCTACTAAAATATCTTAAACCGAATGAAAACAAAACCCAAAAGAAATGTACATGTATATTTTAAATATCTCAATCAATAGAGGTCCTAGTTTTATTGCTTCCCGTGTAAGAAAAATGAAAACCCAATCATTAGAAAGCTGAATTTGGGTGAATAAAGGCAAAGTGCAACACTATAACCTTAACATTCCCTATTCTGGAAATAAAACTACAGTATAATAAAGATAGAAATATATAAATAAACTCATAAATGAGCAAATTAGCCCGAAGACAAAAAATTGGGGCCTATTTAGTTTTTGTGTTATTGAGCCTATTGTTCGAAACATGGAAAATAATAAGTCCCATGATTGGTCTGAATTACCCTCACGCGCATCTTTGCCGTTTCGGCTTACGAAGTCAAAGTTTCTTCACATGCTATTTTTCATCATCTCCATCTTTCTCTAAACTGTTCACTTCACCTTCGCAACATTCTTCCTCTCCGTCTCTCTCTCTCCATTGTATCTCTCCCCGTCTAGTCATTATGTGCATGTTGTCGTTTCCGAGTATTATAGATCTGATATAAAATTGTTTTCCTTCTAGGAATATGGACCAACCGGATCTACCGTCGCGTTTGTTTGCTGGCCGATCGGAACCGTCTGGAGATATGGGTGACCAACCGGATCTACCGTCGCGTGTATTCAGTGAAGCTGTACCTGCTGTACTTTCAGCTATGGGTGATGAGACTGATCTAGAATCTGGTGAGAAAGATGGCTTCCCAGTTGTGTTTTTAAAATTGGATAAAGTATGGGATCTTGTTGGAGAAGACGAGGTACAATTAATTATATATGACTTTATTTGGATTTTTTTTTCTTACTTATACATCTACATAGATTCATATCACTCTATCTTATTTGATTGTACCCATATTATTTCCTACACCTCTAACTTGATTCTTTTAAATTCATTTACTTTTATTCCAATCTAACATAATTCATTGATTGTACCCATATTGGTGAATCATTTTCATTTTCCAAATACTAAATCAAATATTGATTCATATTTACTCATTGACGCATGTTCAATGGTTTTATATACAATGGTTATAACATATGATTTTAGCATGTATAAAAACGTGTTTACATATATACAAATGTTAATAACGGTCTATATTTGTATTTACATATATACATTCGTTAATCTTTATATATATGTATACATATATAAATAATTATATATATGTGTTTATATGTATACAAATATTTATATATATATGTATATATATGTAAATAACGTCATATATATATGTTTATATGTCTACAAATGTGAATAGTGCTCTATATATGTATTTGCATGTACTCAACTGTTAATTAACACTCTATATATCGTGTAATATATATATATGTAGTGTTTTATTATCACAGAAACACGTCAAATAAAAACTGAAATTATATATATAAGCATTTAATGTTGTATTTGTCGTAGGCGAATCACTTCGCTTGTATAGCATTTAATGCATGAATGCACAAAAATCAAACTCTGCTTTATCGTTATACCACGAGCAGGTTAAAGTATTTTTGTAAATATGATGTAACATGAATGACAAACGTTCAATATTTTTTCAGCTTGCTCCAGACAAAGAGTCTGAATGTTGGATACCTAATTACAACTTTTTTTTTGTCTGTGCACAAAATGACTCTAAATAAATCTGCGCGAAAACCTAAAAAGTTCAAGCCAGATACGAACTTCTTGCTTAGCCACTCACTTTAACAGTTTCAAACCTTTTTCGTGTTCATATTGTCTTTGTAAGTTGCTGAAAAAAAAAAAAATTGTCTTTGTAAGTATGGAAACGGATATGGATTTTTTTTTAAATCGGTAAAATTTCATAAATAATTTGGAATGTTTACACAATATAGATATGTATACAACGGAGAATATTATTGGTTAAGTGGAACTAGAATATATGTTTTAATTTTATTTATAAGATTTTTTGATTAAAAATATACATATTAAGAATTTTTTTATTACAAAATATCATTTGATCTTTTAATTTAAAACCACGCAACCAATCATAGACAATACTACAAAATATAAATGATCACAAATATTAAATAAATTTTTTTTTTTTTGTTTTAAAACTTAGTACAAAACATCTAATAAATTGATTCATACTTGAGGACATCATATTGACTTGATTAATTTCCTACTCTAGTTAATATGCTAGTTTGGAGATGTGTGTTTTCTATAAAAGATACTTTTTTTTGTCTAAAAATAATTTAATCAAGAAAAAATAAATAAAAATATAAAGATTTCAAATTAATTAAAAATAAATAAATTTTATAGTGAAAATTGGAAATATCAAATAAAGTAAAATAATTTTTTTGAAAAACATTAATTATTATAAAATAAAAAAATAATAATTTGTTTGGAAATTATTGTAAAAATAAGAAGATAATTCTAAAATTAAATGAATATTATAGGCTTATAGCTAACGGAATATGTATATAATGATAGTATATATTAATTTTGTTTGTTAAAGCAAACAGAATATGTAACTCTCCACTAGTTCCCCAACACGCACTCCAAGGAGCGAAGAGAAGGGACAAACAAAATACAAAGATCGAAAGTGCTCCCCGGTCATTGGCCCAATAGTTTTTGTCGGAATTTAAATATTTAATTTCCGAAGCACAAATAAGTTCTCCACCTTTTTGCAAAAATGAGTTCAATGTACCTACTTGTTACATATATTTTAATCATATAAAATTGAATATGTTCATTTACAAACTGATAATATTGAATTTTTTAATTTATTAAATTTTGATATGGATTTGATATTTCATTGGATGCTGTTTTGTGGTTAGATGATATTAATTTTTAAAACATCTCATATAAAAATAAAAGAGCATGGTTAATAAAAAACGAAAATACAAAACTATGATTAAAATAATGAAAAATGGAACAACTAATACTAGATAATAAGAAAAATGGAAAATTAAACTATAACGTTTTTTTTAATATTAAAATATAAGTAATATTTATAATGAACAAATTAGACAAATTTTATAATTATAATTGTAAGGACTACGTGTATCTGCAAAAATTCAAATTATAAATCAACAATTGCATTTTTTACTTTGTTAACTATATGTATTTTTATTTTTCCAAAATTAACAAAAAAGCATCAGATGTATCTTGACATTTCATATTATAGTGGTACAATATTTGAGATTCGCAATAGAAAGTAAAGTTAGATTTGAGTTTCTTGTGATACAATTTTAATAAAATTGAATATTTTATCATGAAGATTAGTTTGAGTTTCAGTAAAACCACAAAGCATTTTCTAACTTTAAAAGTACATTACTAGAAATAGGTTCAGCTGATCTGACAATATTTGTTTCTATTAAAATATATATGAAGCAGTTTAGTGAGTAGGAATCAAGAACATTCTGATTCTAATTTAGGGTGTCGTCAAAGAACCAGTATATATAGTGCTCACCCAATCAACAAAGTTAATTTGTAATTTACTTTAGACAATGTGCTCGAGATTTTGTTAATTAAATTTATTAAGATGGAGATTTGTATCAACAAAGATTGGTTGATGATCTAAAATAGGCTATCTTATATTCTTAAAATTGTATATTTTGGGTGAATTTTTTTCGTATAAATTAAAGTAAAAATATAAGCTGAAAGACTATATTTAAAAATATCAAAAGAGAAAAAGGGTAATTTAAAACGATTAAAAAGAGACGAATACATGAGGAAAATGAATATGAAAGAGATGGGCATAAAAGAAAACAGCTGGAGAGATGTTTGCGCGTTATAGAGGCGAAATTGCATCGCAAATAGACAATAAAATTGCTGACTGTAGTAGTTTCATCACAACTTTTACACTTTTCTTTTCCTCTAAGAGCATCCTTAAAGGGAGAACACATTGTGTGTTCTTAAGGGTTTTAAAATAATAAAAATGTTGAATAGTGAGTACAACTGTTCTTAAAATTATAAAAACTGTTATTCCTGAAGAACAGTTTGCATGATAAGTTACAACTGTTCTATCACTGTTCATTTTATTTCCTATTTTTTTAATCCTAACAAGACACAAAGTTTTCTCCCTTTAAGGATGGCCTAAGACACCAATCAGTCACGGTCCCATTATTGTCTTTTTACTCGTTAAAATGATAACATGCCACTGATTGGGATATTGGTTGTGCACCATTAAGTTGTTTTGTTTCTTTGGTATACTATTATTTTGTTTCTTTTGGACATTGTAATTATTTTTTCTACATGTGTACTATTTTATGATTTCATCATTCAAAATAAATAGTGATTTCTTATTTTTATACATTCTCTCTTTATACGCATCACTTCGGTTATAAGGCTTATTTCAAAGCTGGTTTGCCACTCGACAACCTTAACCGTGCAACAAACCTCTTATTTAGCTCTGTTTTTATAAGCTTTCATTGACAAAGTTTTTCTCTATTCTACTTTGTAAATAATATCTTTTTGTTGATCGATAATTTTAAAAAAAAAAATTAAAAAAAAAACTGATTACCTATCCAAAAAGATGATCTATGGGTCTAAAAGAAGTGTAGTACGAATATTGGTCGAGAAAAACGTGTAGTACGAATGTACAACAATCCTCTGGGATTTGGGAGAGATTTTTGAATGATTTTGTTTTTCTTGCGTTTTGTTGCTCCATAGATTCCTTTTTTTTTTTTTTTTCATGGAAAGAAACTTTTATTAATGAAAAACAGAGGCTTACAAAGTAGTAGAAGGGTCTAAGTCATCGACCATATGACTGTTTTTGCAAGATCATCAGCAAGTGTATTTTCAGATCTTGGAATGAACTTAAAGGATAAAGCTCGAAAGCATTTAATCATGGTGAGAATGTCTTCAATGATTTCGGTCAAGTTAACTGGTGGCTTCCGCGAGATAATTGCTGTGATGACATTCTTTGCATCGGATTCTATGATGATCTTGTTGTCTTGTTGGTTTTGTAATGATCGGAGGGCTTCATAGATGCACAATGCCTCTACTTCACTCGGACCTTTGACAAAGGTTACCGGTTTACAATGTCGCACTTTGATTTCTTGGTTGCTGTTCAGAGTAACCCATCCTAGTCCTGCGTTTTTGCTTTGTTCTAACCAGGTTGCATCTGTTTGGCAGATTAGGGTGCTTGGTGGGAGATCGTCATGGTCTGTTCCTTGGCGGTTGTGGTTACTTGTTGGGACTTGTCGTGGATGGGCCGTAGCAGTCTTGTTCTCCAATTGTGCCTTGTTCCAATTATCTTCAGCTGAGATAGCTAATTTAATAGATTCCTCCACATATATAGAGCGGTTATCAAAAATTCTCTTGTTACGACTGGACCAAATTGACCATGTAATCCAAGGAGCTGTAAGCACTTTGTTCGTAGATGGTGATGATTGGCGTTGGACCGTGCTGCAGATTGAAAGCCCTGTTTGCAGGTTTGTGATAGAGTCCACATTGAGAGGAGCTGTTAGAGGTGCCTTATTCCATACTGCTCGTGCATATGGACAATGGAAAAGGAGATGCAGTTCTGATTCTTCCTATCCACATCTTATGCAGTTGGCGGTTGTGGTCACTTTTCTTCTTAACAGATTTGTTCCGACTGGTAGTGTGGCTCTTGCTATCTGCCAAAGGAGCATATGGATCTTGGGGGGCATTTCATGTTCCATATAACCTTTTTCCAAGCAAATCCATTAGTCTGCGCTTGTATTTGTTCTCCTGACCGGGTTTCCAGAGCTTTGTAATACCCGAAGCGTGTAGAATAGAGGCCATCTTTGGTATGCAACCAGATTGTCCTGTCAGGAGAGTCCATTTTACTCGGTCTTATCTGCATAATTTCTGTCCAAAGGGCTAGATTCCATTATTATTCTAACAGGTTTATGATAGGCCACCACTAACATATATATATTTTGTCATTATTTATGTGTATCACAAATAAATGTTTAGTAGGTAATTAACCAATGTTAGTACCATCGAATCAAATAGGTTTAACTATGACAGTTTTTAGAAAGACTAATAAAATGTGAACTTACTAGTGATATAAATCGTTAATATCATTATTTATCTCTTGCGACCATCAGATTGTTTAGAATAAAAGATATTATACTACTCGAATGTAAAATAAGGACGACATGTTCAATGTGTGATACCAAAGCACCGTTTGGACAAAAATACTTAACTAACTTTGAGAGATACAACAAATAGGACAAAAAAAGCAGTCATCTATGCAAATAGACGTAATTTTTTTATTAAATCTTTAACCAGGTAGTCGTATCCTAGTGGTAATGGACTCACATCTGTGAGTACCGCCACCCGGGTTCGATTCCTGACCACATCGGATTTAACATGGTTTTCGTTTGGTCCGTATGATTAGTCTTGGACCTGGAAAATCTTTAAAAGGCCCACAATAATAAAAAAAAAAAAAAAAAACTTTGAGAGAGACTAACGGCGGAATCAATTTAAATTGATTTTTTACCATTACCATACTGATATACACCATAAAGAGTAAGTACATATATTATAGAAGAAAGATACCGCAAATAAAAAAAAAAAACAGCCATCTATGTTGACATATAATATGCGTGCGCATATATATATATATATATATATATATATATATATATATATNAATTTGTTAGTGTTTGATAGTGTGAAAGTGAGTGTGAGAGTGTAAGTGCAATTACAAGAAATAATAATACTGATAGGGATATTTCTCAAAATAATTCAATGGACGTTTGAGTCTTCGATCTACTATTGTATCGTTCTTAATATTTTTATTTTTCTGAAGTTTTACTTTCTTAATACAGAATTGGCTTTGCCACACAAATTCTAGTTCTACCATTGTAAAAGACATTCATTTTTACTAACAAAACATCATCTAATTTTACCCCAAAAAAAAAAAAAAAAACCATCATCTTTGTTTTTTTTAAAACTTACCATAGAAATTGTACTTTTGGCAAAACAAAAATTATATTAATCTTTCCACCAATAGAATTCTTTAATGAATCTAATTTGTGAAACATCATCTTAAGCTATATCAACAACATACAATTTGTAGTAATCAAAATAAGATTAAGAAAAACCAATAAGAGCCATGATTTCCTTTAGTTACACTGAATGTAGACAAATTGACATAAGTTACATGTCATAGTTTTTTTTTGTTGGTTAAAAAGCATATAATAGTTATATAGATGGTCCAAATTTGTTGAGTGTATGTGGAGAGGGTCATTTTTATTTCTTTAATTAAGTGGCAAGTGGGTGTTTTTGTTTTTTGTTTTTTGTTTTTTTTTTTCTTTGACTCATAGTTTGAGTTTGAGCCCACATCATGTTTGGGGTCTTTTAGTTTCTTATTAAACATCGACACTTTTATCATTTTCCATTCTATTTTATTTTATTTATTTATTTATTTATTTATCTTGTCTTTTCTTCATATCATGATAGTGAATATTGTTGCTACATTTGGCGTTTCTGATACAATCAGTGGATGCAATTGTTTGTTCCCAGTGCTTCCTACGAAAGACTAATCAACCCACTCGGTAATTTAATACTAATTATTAATAAAAAGGTTTTTGCATAGTTATGTATACAAGCTTTGGAATATGGTGCGATATATGTTTTTGTTAAAATCAAATATTTGAATCAATTACATTTACGTAAAATTATTTTGGATCAGCTATATTTACATTATTTATAGAAAATTAATTATACATTGACAATGATCTATATATTTTCAATTCGACCACGGACCACTGCAACGTCATACCAAACAAGGTGTGGTCATTGTACTGCTGGTCCAACCACATTAACCGCTGTACGCATTCACAATCTTTTACTCATTATATTGTATGGACTATGGACTTGCGATTAGATAACTGTTAGAACTAAACTCTCTCATATAATCATACTCTCTGTAATGCCACTAGTAATTTTATCAAATTATTATCATTATAAAGACGATTCGAGAGTACCTTTTGTTTTGTTAATTTATTCGAGTGATTTGATAACTGATTTAAAGTAAAGTTGCACTTACCAATCATCGTATTCTTATATCTCGACAAACAATATGCAATGGCAAATCGAATCAGTCTACTATAATCACATTTTTGGTTATATCTGCGACATTATTTTTAGAGTTGATTTAGATGATAATTACGACTTGGTGTATACTGCGATTGTCTCTTTCAAATAATTGATGAATATCGACAAAAGCATAAAATTGCCGGTCCGAGTCGGGCCAGTGTAAAAATTGACGAAATTCGATAAGATAATAAGATAATAATTTTTTTAAAACTTCTATGTAAAAATATGATCCCAATAATATCATAAATTAATAATCATGTAAAATTTACATATATATATTATATACATGAAAATAATATATCAATATATGGTTATTGGTTAAATGTTTGTAAATGAATTTTTCTTTAAATTAACACATGACTAACTTTTTGATATAAAATTTTTATGTTTTAAACTATTTTATTTTATCAGTATCTATAAAAATACTTCATAAAAATAGACAAACTTTTTTGTAAATTTTCAAATTCTGAATATACTTTATTTTCATTTCGATAGTCGTATAGATGATTTAAATAAAAAAATTGATATGACTAAACATAAATTTTAATTTATGTATATCATTTACATAAATTTATTTATTGTCTTTGAAATATCATTCATTTTTTTAAAAATACTTCTATAAATTAATAAATATTATTTTATCCTATAAATTAATAAATATAAATTTATAGATAAATTAATATCACTATATTAATAAAAAAATTGCAGTCCCAACATTATTAATTTATAGAAGTTTTACTGTATGTTGTCTATAAGCCTCTAGCCCTCTAGCCACTATATTCCTGCTTACTCCAAAACGATCTGAAATGTCTCTCTCGTTTAAACCACTATAAATTTTTCGTCCATGGTTAAACTTATAAATAGTTTGCAACGAAGCAAAAGTACAAAACTAACATAAGAGTTGTGGAGCCTAATTTCTTGAACACGATGTACATACATACCCTAACGACCGAGGCAAGACATTTCGTTAAATATATTTCATCTATTTCAACTGCGTATTTGTTTTTTTTAGGTTTTTTTCCTTTATTTATTTTATTTGTTTGTCGCTGCTACATTTGTTATAGAACCAAATTGACTATATCTCTCACATTGAAAATAAATCACCACAAATTGTGTGTGCATTTTTTTTTATTTTTAGTTTAAATTTCTTTATGAGAAAACAAACTAAAGATTACAAATACGTTTAGTACACAATAAATAGAATGACAAAAAAAATTGAACGATGACTAATGAGTAATCATAATCATAGTACAACAACCAAATGCCATCTATTTTTTTCAAACGAAAGGACCAAAATGAACTGTTCTTATTGGCTTATTGCTATAGAAAATTAATTTTACATTTCATTTCTTCTAAAAACTGAGATAAAGTGCCATCATTTACTTCTCTCCTCACTCTGATACCGCAGGAACTTAATCACCCATTCATAACTTAAATCTTGCAGCAAAATTAAAACACAAGTCATGTCAACAGTGTAAGAAGAGAATCGTTTGATGGGTTTGTATTTGCAATTACGTAAGTAGATTGATGGGTTTTATGATTCCTTATGTGAAGTTGAAGAAACAAGGTTGTCGAGCAACAAAAGAGTGGACCACATCCCCAACTAAACCGGACTGGACCACATAAGGTGCCTCGTGGTCCCGGTTTATCTTTTTGCCGAAAACGGCTGCTTCATGACGAATTGAATGAAGACCCCATGTGTCACCACCACACGGTCACGTGACAGAAACCAATCACTCTTAGACAGGACATAATCGAATACAGAAGTACACTGATTCTGATTTTTTTGTCCGGTTTAAGAGGTGACTCATAACCGGTTTACTAAAGCAGTTTCAATCAACAAAACCAGAGAATCTTAAACCGCATTTAGAGATGAAACTATGCCTTCAAAGTAGACAACACAAAAGTATGAAAACGGAACTAAGTTTTTAAAGATGCAACGAACACAAGTTGGTGAAGTCGTGAAGATGCAAAACTGTTCTTTTGTTCGGGAGAGAGACCAGAGACTACACGAGCATCAGTTTATCTTGGCGTTTGAGAAGTCCATCTCTGGATGCTGCGAGAAAAAACGAAAGACGAATAAAACCGTTCAATGTAAGTAAAACAATGTAATAAGAGTCGAAGATAGAGATGTTATAAGAGAATGTAATGCTTACATCAGACATGAACTTCTTGAGAATCTCTTGCTTCTGTAGCTCGTCGCTTGTTGGAAGACCCATCTGCTTTTGCCTTTGATCAAACTAAGGATAGAAAGACAACAAAAGAAAAACACTTCAGTGTCACAACACAGGTAATAAACAGGAATAGCGAATGATTTCGAGAAACTTGAATGGAGAACAAATGGATTCTGAGAAGACAAGTACCATCATTTTCTCAACAGTCTGGCGAGTTTCTGGGTCAAGATCACCTAATTTACTGCTCTCTGGCTCAACTTTCTGAGTATCTATTTCAGGTTCACCTTTCACACAGCATTTCCACCACTCCAACTGATCGTGCTTAGTCAAGAGAATCGAAATCACCTTTTGATCCTCTGCAAAGTGTCATTTTGGGAATTATATAACAATAAGCACTCTTATTTACCAACAATGAAGTTCAATTTATTGATCATTAGTTCAATCGGGAATTAGGTATATACCGATATTCCAGTAGCAGTCATCAGGCTTCACAGATCGGTAGAGCTCTCCCTATAAACCATTGAAAGTTTGTAAATATAGCAAGACTACACAAGAAGGGTATTATTATGGACTTGGAATAGTTTATGATAAACAATAGCAGAAGAACTTACATCGATGATTGGATCCTGGCCTTTGAGACCAACCTTGAGACGGTTCTTCTTAATCTCACATACAACAGCTCGTGCTTTAGTGCCAGCAGGCACTGGAATGTTAACTGTGACCTCCTGGAGAGTCTGGACCCATGAGTAATTCTCAAGATCAGTTCCATTACCTTTGTTAGGAACTGCAAAGAAACATATACAAAGTTAAATCGAGAAAACAAAAGAACACCAATGCTCCTCAAAGTGATTTAATGGAGCATAAGATAGAACCAAAACATCAATCATTTATAAGATTCATGATCTCCTGCACTAGAGAGACATCAGGTTCTAGAACTCTAATCCAACAAGTTCGATGTTGAAATTGATGTTAGGTGAACACTAACAGAATCTAGTGATACTTAATACTCCTAAAACAAGTATAGAATAAACATTTCACTGATCCAAACTCTAAAAACTCTATCTTTAATATCATAGTTCTTTACCAAGTTGAACCGATGATATAACACATAACCAAGACCATCCAGCCTATTCGAGTTCTAAATTCGCAGTTTGTTCATCAATGTCAATCAAAGATTCAATCCTAAGAACACATACCCTATACAAGATTTCCAAATTGAAACATCACAGGATCAATGACAAACCCATTTCCAGGATAAATTTCATCAAGATTAGTTAAAGTAAACGACTTGATATTTACCAATGGGACCAGAGTCGTTCTTCTTCTCTTCCTCCTTAAGCTTCTCCACATCCATAGGCTCAGCACTTGAAGCAGCCATAGTCGGCTTCACAGTCTCCTTCTCCACCTTTTTCTCCACAGGCTTAACACTCTCCTTCTCCGCCTTCTTCCCCACAGGCTTAACACTCTCTTTCTCAGCTTTCTTCTTCTCAGCCTTCTTCAACTTCTCCTTCGCCGCCTTGACCGCGACAACGATATCTTCCTCCGCGGAGGGTTTCTTCAAGAAATCGCTCTGTTCTCCAAGAAAGTCAAAAACTTTCTCCAAAAACCCTAATGGGTTTGAAGAATTGAATGTCGCCCTAAACGGTAACATCGTGGGTCGGCTGCTACTGCTTTCTTCTTCGACTTCGGAGATAATCGCCATGGGAGGGTTTCGTTTTAGGGTTTTGCTTTCACTTTTGTTTGGGTTTGAGATAAAGAAGAAGAGAGGGAAATTATGGAGTGGGGATACTACAAAATTCGATTTTGGAGATGAAAAGTTGTTCAATTTGATTTCGGAAAATGAAAAGCCCCAAATCCAGAGGGTTCGAGAAAGTAGTGAGCTTTTTTATTTCTCGACGTTACCTCACACAGCTAAAGGGAGAAAAAAAGGTCTTATTTTTACAAAAAATAAAAATAGACACTTTTTTGTAAAATATAAATTAGATATTTTCACTTTAAGCCCAATTAAGCCCAACAAACTTCTATTTTTCACTTTTTTTTAATCTGAATAGTGTCATTTTTCCACTCTCTTGAAAAATGAAAAAAAATCGATTTCTATCTATCTACACGCTAGTTCGTGAGCGGAATATATCCTTTTTAGAAAGATCCAATAAATATGTTAGTTTCATGAGCAGTTTCTGTATGAAGCGGTGAATGCGTCACTGTTTACTGCCTAAAAAATTGTGATTAAAACCAATGTGAAACTAAAAGATTGGATTGGACCCGTCTCCAATCAGTACCCTCCAACATAAGCTATGCATATTTCATCTATTAGTTTACAGGGTTTGTACTGTAAATTATAATATGAGAACTTGATATAAGAAAACAAGCGAGGGCAAAAGGTCCATCTAGACAAGATACAAATTAAGTAAAGGCCCTTCTAGACAAGATATAAATTAAGTATTGTAATTGGTATTAAATGTTCAAAATAAGAATGAGTAATTAGTGATATCATTTACATAATTGCAACAGATTTACAACACCACGGAGATTCTTCACTCAGAGATGAGATAAAATGGTTTTACGTACCACTCTCTTTGAGCCCCGAAGATTACAATCTATCCGATCGTCTCCCCTACCTAGTTTTTATAATAAAGAAAGATTATACACCAAAGAATCGAAACTTTTTTAACATGATGAATAAATTAGTGATATCATTTACATGTTTTTTTTTCTTTTGATATAAAAATATAAATATTCATTTCACAATGAAAAGTTTAGGTTACACGATAAAACATAACCACTGTACACCGTAAACGTTTTAAGTAATAAAATTATTCAAATTTTTATAAACATCATGAAATTAATCTGAGGTTTGTTCTAGACTAAACCTGATTATCTCAAACTTTATATGAATCATACTATAATTTATATTCGAATAAATCTTTATTTAACGGTTTCGGATTGGTGAAGAATTTATATGAGTTGTGGTAAAAATTTCAATAAATTAGAAAATAAATAAATATTTGTTTTGTAAAAAAGCATGAAATGGACAAAAGAATGTCTCTATCCAATGTATCCCATCTCTTTCGTCAACGATTATTAAATCACTTGACTTTTTAGATGGTTAAAAGTCGTTGTCTAAGCAGTCGAAATAATGCTAACCGTTTTTTGCTGCTGTAAATTTCAACTATTTCCATGCACATTTACAATTGGTAATCAATAAGATGGTTAGTCCCGAAACATAGTGGTTGGTCGTTACCAAGAGCTTTATTCATTGAAAGATAGTAAAAGTTAAGTTTGCCTTTCCCATAGAGAGGTAATAAAAGTGCAAACACAATGCATTTATTAATTGAAAGGAGTTGTCTGAAAATTCAAATTAAATGAATAAACCCGTTTTGATTCTAATAAATCAAGATTTTATAAACCAACAAGAGAAGAAGATATTGGTGTTGTCCGTTAATTTCTACAGACATATACGAGCAATAAAGTGTACTTACATATTGATCGACATCAACTTCACTTTCCGTATTTTTGTAACATAAAAGAGGATATTATTTGAATGAATGACCAAAACGATTGTCAGAGCAACTTCTACGTTTAGTAAAATAATAATTTATCAGTGTTTACGTAAAATGGGAACATTAAATGAATTAGTACAATGAAAATCTCTGGTCGATATGGTTGGCCCAAATAAATTGAATAGTACCTACCCATGCATTCGTGGCATTGGTGAGATCAATGATTATTATGTGCATGGATTTAAATTGGTGAAGAATAAGTTAACCAAAGAAACAAAAAAAACTGTATAATTCTATACCGCAGCTGCGACAACTATCTAGGCAATAATGGACGGTTGAAAAAGTGGTGGAAAAAATTGAAAGGAGGTAAAATAAATTTTTGTTCGAATTTTTACCGTGTGAAAAAAGAATTGGTGCTGATTTTCTCTTTGATTTTTTTTTTTTTTTTAAGTTCAAGGCTAAATAATTTCTCTTTATTCTTGTAGTATTTTGTTTTATCGTGATTATTGTTTTATTTATGTTCTAAAATTTCCTTATGATTTTTTTTTTGAATCACCAACCAAAATTAGTAAATCGTTCGTTTAACAACTGCAACAAAGTTCATGGTTTGTAATAGAGATTTAACATTTTACCAAAAAAAAAGGTTTGTAATAGAGTTCCTATCAACGCGAGCATCTAACCACGTAATTATGCATAATGGGAGGCGCTAACCGTATCACTATTATATAAGGCTACTTAGATTGATAGTCTAATTTGGAAGATGAAGTAAATGACTATAGTGCAAATATATTTCCTCTAATTTATCAGTTTACACTATAGTCATTTACTTAATGAGTTAATGTTTCTTCTTAAATCAGAAATATAATTCTAACATAAATACAAGGTGTCAGGGATATACAACCAAAAAGAATTTACAAGTGTAGTCCTAAGACCATACGCAATGGTGAAAGCGTTGGTCGACTGAATCCGGTTGTGAGTTTACACCCGATTGTAAGTGCCAGCTGTCACAATTCTGTTGGTTTCAATTTTGATATCGAAAATTTGTTTTATTTTGTTCGTTTCATTCTCTCTCTCGACCGCCGAGAGAAACCAAATCGTCTCTTCTTCAAAATCGTCGTTTCAATCTGGTTTTTACGAATTCATCGGAAAACCTAAATACAGATCCGAGCTTTATCAATTCGTATCTATACTCTTCCTCAAATGATTCCTTCATGTAATTAGGATTCTCTGATTCATTTTTGGCGTTAATTTTGGTCCGTATGAAATCCATAATTTCCCAGAAAGAATGACGAACAGTTCGTCATCATCAAAGACACAAGCTCAAGATCAGCTTGAAACTAGCGAACCCACTCTCAAATCTCTCAAAACCAAGATGAGCCTGAAACTAGCGAACCCACTCTCAGCAGGTTAATGTCTCTTTATTTAGAATTCGAGTCGTATTATTCCGATTTTAGATCATAATTAGGAAACTCAGATCTGATCAATGTTATTTGAGCTAATTAATTCGA
>OVAQ01001764.1:0-15967 GCA_900406345.1 Erysimum cheiri
AAATAAAACGCCATAGAGCAAATCAAAAGGATACTGCACCACTGCGCATGGCCCTACCTAGTTAATACATCTCATCTTAGAATATTTGTATGTTTAAATATATCATTAGAATATTGGACTCGAAGTTAGCACAAAATCATTATATAGTTGCTTTGTCGTGCAGAGAGTGTGGACCATAGGAAGCCCCCTCCTATACCATAGCTGATAGCTTTGCCTCGTTTACCGAATCTAGCTTTCAAAAATGGATCAGCTCAATTTATGGATTCTAATATCAGATTTAACATTGACTTTTTTTTAGAAAGAACAAATTATTTTTGTTAAATCACTTGTTTGCATCTTCTAAATCCGTGTCACGTTCTGGTTTAAGTATAAACCAAATTTTGATTCCACTAAGTTTATGTCGTAGACTTGGACTCACATTTATCATTGGACATTGGCACAACTAAAAGTTGTTGGAATCAATACTTTTGTATGTTGATTTGGTTGTTTCGTTGACCAAACTCAGCGACAATATTCGGCGGCAAGTGACACTAATTTTTTAAATTATTGTTTCTTAACGTTATGTATATTGACATTTTTAACTCAGCAAACGTAAAAAAAAAATATATATACAAAAATATTAGAGGTACTAGAGATCTTTTGTTATTTTCTTAGAACCATTAATCATTAAAAGTTAAAACAAAAAGTTAATTCTGAATTATGTTCAAGCAAATAATGGTAATTTAGTGATTAAAAAATTCATCTAATAGTCATTTTCTCAGAGTTCTACATTTTTACCGCGATTTCAATCATCTTTAAACCATTAATATGACTATTATAAATTTTTTATACATTTCGAGAATTAACCAAAATTTCTATTGAGATTATTCGGTTACAAAAATTAATAACAAATTTTCCTAAATTTTATATATTTTGGGAATTAGTTTGGGTTTCGATTAAAATTTTCAAAATTCTTTTTTGACTCTGATTGGTAACCCGCATAATGACATAAAGATAATTGTAAATCGGTGGTTTCTATTTGAAAAAGAATCAACAGAATAGCTAATAGCATAAAATGATGATATTTTCTAACGCGACTACACAATAAGATTAACAATAATTTTTTTGCATAATACTCCCTCTGTTCCTAATAAATTGATGTTTTGAGTTTTAGTTTTGTTTCTAAAAGAATTATTTTCTAGATTTAAAAACTGAAATGACTTTTTTACTTTATGTTTTTTGCCATATGTCATGTAAGTAATTGTCTAAATTTTATCTTTCCACTCATAAAACAATTTTAAACTAATTAAAAATTAGAATTTATTATGTCTTGAGATGTGTGAAAAATCTAGAACATCAATCTTTTAGGAATAGAGGAAGTATTCTTTTTTTGACAAAAACACAAATAAAATTTTATTAAGCAAAAAAATAGTTATATAGTTATTTATAATATAAAAAATTATTATGCAAATATATCAAAACAAAACAAAATCTCATTCTACAAGATTTAATTCTGTGAATTTTTATTCTGTTACCAACAATTGGAGATTTTGTGTTGTTTTGCTTAAATTTTAAGAACATAAAAAATGGAAGCCCCTTTGAGAAAAAAGCCCAATATGATAATTGTCATTTATAGAGTAACCAAAAAAACACAAAAATATAGTATAAATAAAAAGTAATGTAATGAAATGACACGTGTACCCTAGAATCTCTAACATTCATCTCCTTGCTCTCTCTTTTCCCCAAAACATTCAGCCGCCGCGGCAATGTTTTCTCAGGCGACGCCCAAATCTACAGTAACCTAAAACTCCTCCGGCGGCTCAAATCACCGAATCATGTAACCTAATTTCTTCACTGAATCAACAACGACGACACAATCATGGATTCTAAACGAAAGCATCTGTGAAGAAGAAGAAGAAGAGCTAAAAAGACTTTAAAATTTCTTGAACAAGAAGAAAATGGATTCATCATCAACGAAATCGAAGATCTCACAATCACGCAAGACGAACAACAAGTCAAACAAGAAGCACGACGCAAATGGGAAACAACAACAATCTAACAAGAAACAACAAGAAGAAAATGATGGTGGGAGTTTGAGATCATCATGGATCTGCAAGAACGCATCTTGTAGAGCTAATGTGAATAAAGATGATTCCTTTTGCAAGAGATGTTCTTGTTGTGTTTGTCATAATTTCGATGAAAACAAAGACCCTAGTCTTTGGTTAGTTTGTGAGCCTGAGAAATCAGATGATGTTGAGTTCTGTGGCTTATCTTGTCACTTGGAATGTGCTTTCAGAGAAAACAAAGTTGGTGTTACTAGTCTTGGTAATCTCATGAAGCTTGATGGTTGTTTTTGTTGTTACTCTTGTGGCAAAGTTTCTCAAATTCTTGGGTAAAGTTTCCATAGCTCTGATCTATTTGCATTTGCTATAATTGGCGTTGTATAACTCAATGTGTGTGTTTGTGAAGGTGTTGGAAGAAGCAGCTTGTGGCAGCAAAAGAAGCACGGCGACGAGATGTATTGTGTTATAGGATTGATTTGAGTTATAGACTGCTCAATGGGACTGTTAGGTTTTGTGAATTACATGAGATTGTAAGAGCTGCTAAGTCTATGCTTGAAGATGAAGTTGGGCCTCTTGATGGACCTTCTGCTAGAACTGATAGGGGAATTGTTAGTAGGCTTCCTGTTGCAGCCGATGTGCAAGAGCTTTGCAGTTCTGCAATAAAGAAATCTGAGGATTTGTTGTCAGCCAATGCAGCCAGAGGTTAGTGGAGACATGTTCATTGCAATGAATCCGAAAGAGGGAATGATGATATAAGTTTATTATATGTTTTTTGCAGATTCAATTCCTGCGGCGTGCAGGTTTCATTTTGAAGATATTGCACCTACACAAGTGACTCTTCTTCTGATGGAGCTACCTAGTGCCGCAGAATGTAATGTGAAGGGTTACAAGTTATGGTGTTTTACGAAAGGAGAGACTCCTGAGGATGATTTATTTGTTGATTGCAGTAGAACTGAGAGGAGGATGGTGATATCCGACCTTGAGCCTTGCACAGAGTATATGTTTCGTGTTGTCTCTTACACTGAAGCTGGTATATTTGGCCATTCCAATGCTATGTGCTTTACGAAGAGCGTTGAGATATTGCAATCGGGGGATGGTAAGGAAAAGAGAATAACTGATTTAGTAGGTAATGATCAGCCTTCAGATAGAGAGGAGAAAAGTAGCATTTCCTCAGGATTCCAAATCAAGCAACTTGCAAAGTATGTGCAGTTAGCTGAAGCTCAGGAGGAAGGCTTGCTTGAAGCTTTTTACAATGTAGATACTGAGAAAACCTGTGAGCCAGAAGAAGAATTGCCATCTCGACGGCCGCATGGGTTTGATCTAAATGTAGTTTCAGAATCAGTTCCAGACTTGAATGAGGAATTCACCCCACTTGATTCCTCTGGAGGTGAAGACAATGGAGTGCCGTTAAATTTGCTTGCTGAGGCTGATGGTCATGATGATAACTATGATTATGCTGTGTCTAATGGTGGACAGAAGACGAGCAACAACTGCGTGGTGATATCAGATGGAAGTGGTGATGATCCCGAATTTGATTTCCTCATGACCAGGAAGAGGAAAGCAATTTCAAACAGTAATGACTCAGAGAACCACGAATGTGACAGTTCACCTATAGATGACACTCTTGAGAAATGTGTGAAGGTGATCAGGTGGCTGGAGCGTGAAGGCCACATCGATAAAATATTCAGGGTCAGGTTCTTGACATGGTTCAGCCTAAGCTCAACCGCTCAGGAGCAATCCGTTGTGAGCACATTTGTGCAGACTCTAGAGGATGATCCAAGCAGCCTTGCTGGACAGCTTCTTGATGCATTTGCTGATGTTGTCTCCACCAAAAGGCCAAACGATGGAATTTGCAGCAGCTAGCTCTTGGAGTAACCTCACACTAATCAGCTTCCCATTCAACCACATTCTTTCTTAGTATCAATAATATGAATTAGAACAAAATAGTCCATGATTTCTCTAACATGGATTCGGATATTTATTATCAATTTGGACCACACGATGACCACATTGTAATCTCTTTGGATTTTAGAATTAGGATTTAACATAAGAAAAAAAAAAATTCTTGAGGGCAAGATTTTTGCCTCTGTTCTTCCTTGTTTCTGTTCATATCTATAAAACCAAGAGGTCGTGAACTATTTGCTCTGTTGTGTTCTCACAGTGACTTGTTTGTTATATATGAGCCTATTGTATTGTATGGTAACCAAATAGTCAAGGTGTGGCCAATGTGAGTCTTTTAAGAGTAAAGTTGGTATTAGTCTGTAAAAATAACATAAAACTAGATCAATCTCCTTTTGCCTCTTTTTTAAATTATATTTTTAATATTTTAGTTATATATAGTGGAATCACTTTTCCAAAACGTGAAAATTTGATAAATATTTTGATTGGTAAATAATAACATAATCAAAATTTCAAAACGTGAAGCCGTAAGCAAGTAATATACCATTCATTCCAAAAAAATACTCATCAAATTTAAATCAAACACAATAGCAATAAAACAAATCCATAGATCTTTTACCTATTGCTCATCGGTAAAATTATATAAAAAATATCAATATTATCTCTTTAAGTGGATTTATATTTTAAAATTGAAATATATTTTTAGATTATAAGAGGAGTAAAAGTAATGTTAAAAATCAATAAACGGTTCTATAACATCTCTTAGTTAGAAGCAATTGAATGTTTGTTTTATTCTCTATTTAGGAAATTCTGTTTTTATAAGATTTTATTTTGAAATATGAAAGTTAATGTTTTTTTGGAAAGAAATCATAATAATATTGTTTGGGTGTAGTATTGTAATTTAGTTTTAAGAAGATTTAATCTATAGAAAAAATCATTTCATCTTGATTAGTGCGTATGTTTGACGCGTATGGTTGGCGCGTATAAGTTTTCATTTATTTTTAGTCAAAGACGCGTACAAATTTTAATTTATTTATGGTCAAAGACGCGTATGATTTTTCATTTATATCTAGTCAAAGACGCGTATGAATTCTTATCTAGAAAAAATACGTATATATAATGAAATCTAGAGGTACCCAATAATAATACATCATTCTTATTTGTTATCTCAGTTTATGTCTTAAGATAAGTATTACAAATTTTAAGTTAAGAAGCAACTCTATATCTTCATTCTTCAGTAGTCATAGAGAGATGTTCCAATTGGAGTAAATTTGGTTTAAGTTTAATAATATTTTAAAGCATCTTCTGCTTTCTTCACTAATCGATTCTTTTTTTGCATGCCTAAATAATCAAGATGTCAGTTTTGGTGGAACATATTGCAAGTATTCGGAGGGGTTCGTCTTTTTGAAATATATATGGATCCACGGTTTTCAAAAACTTACTATGGTAAAACAACATCCTCTAAACTACTTTTTATGTTTTCCAAACAATAATAACATTTATTTTGCATAAACATGTAAAATATTAGAGAACCCGATGTCACATTTGGGGTTATGCATCATACTTTTTTATTTGTGTAATCTTTATCAATGTGATTTCAAGTACCTAAACCATAGTTTTGTTTTTACATATGTGACATGATATAGTCGAGGCATTATGTGAGACGAATAATCTACATAATTATAAAAGTATATGAGTGTGAATAGATGAATTCGAAATAATTGTGCAAGGATAGCTAACTATTGTTTTTTCGGTTATAAAATAATGTGTTATATATTAGTTTTATAAACAAAAAAATATGTCCTTGTGCAAATCTTTCGAATCCATCTATCTCACAGTCGTGTACTCTTATAATCATGTTTAGATTATTTTTTTCACAGAATGCCTTGACCATATCAGGATGCACATGTATAAATAAAACTTATGTGTTAGTGATTGAGTTTTAACAACTGAAGTAAATTTAGTTAAAGTTTAATAATATTTTTAATCATCTTCTGCTTTTTTTCACTAATCGATTTTTTTTTTGTATGCCCAGAGAATCAGAATGTCAATTTTGGTGGAACATATTGCAAGTATTCGGAGGAGGTTAGTTTTGTAATTTGCATCCATGGTTTTAAAGACTTATCATGGTAAAACAAAATCCTTTAAACTATTTTTATTTTTTCCCAAACTATAATAACATTTATTTTGCATAAACATGTAAGATCCTGTTGCCAAAAAAAAAAAAAACATGTAAGATCCTGTATTAAATGATAGAGTTGTGGGCGTATAAAACATATTAGAGGATCCGATGTCACATTTGGGGTTATGCAAATTTTTTTTTAAATTTGTCTTATCTCTATGAATTTGATTTCAAGCTTAATACATATATAAACCATAGTTTTGTTTTTATATGCGTGACATGATATAGTCGAGGAATTGTGTGAGAGGAATAGACTATACATAATAATAAAAGTATATGAGTGTGAACAAGATGAATTCTAAATAATTGTGCAAGGATAACTTTTTTTTTTTGTGCAAAGGATAACCAACTAATGTGGTACATATTAGTTTTATAAACAAAAATGTATGTTCTTGTGCAAAATTTTCGAATCTATGTATATCACACTAGTGTACTCTTATACTCATGTTTAGATTATTTCATTCACATCACTCCTTGACTATATCAGGCTTCATATATATAGAACAAATTTATGTGTTAATGATCAAGTTTGAAATCTTCTATTTCATCTGTTTCTAATAGATTGATATTTTAAGCTTTTTCTTTTGTTTTTAAAAGATTGTTTTCTAAAAAAAGATTGAATTTGTTTTTCTACTTTATGCTTTTTGCCACGTGTTACAGTAAAAAATGGTGTGTATTTTATTTTTTCACTCATAAAACAATATTAAATTAATTAATAATTAAAACTTTATTATTTTTAAATATTAAGAACAGATGAAGTATATATTACAAGAATATTTTTTTTGCTCATGTCGCAAGTTCATGACTATTCTCAAATTATTTTACTTTTTAATTTTTAATTATACTATCTAATTTGTCCAACATTTTTTTTCTTATCATAATTTTTATCCTCTTTAAAACACTAACCAAATACACACAAATTTATTTTAATATCTAGAATTACCATAATTTAATTTTCTAAATTTTTGAATTATTACCATATATACTAACTCGAAATTCTTATATATTCAATGCTTCAAATTTTTGTTATACTTATCTTACCTTTGAAAATATAATTTTTCTTTTAGATATTTTTGTGTTAATTTTTGGTTAGTTAAAACCATTTTAACCCGATGCAACAAATAAAACTCTTATATATATGCCCATATTTATATATATCTGTATTACATACATATATATATATATATAAGTATATTTATAAAATCATAATAGTACTACTTATATATGTGTTTATATGAATATATATATATATACATATATAATTTTTAATAATATCTATGGTTAAGTTTTTTATTTGCAATCATATTTTACGGTTGCTTCTTTTCATTCATACGGTTGTGTGTTTCTATTGTAACCCTATTTTACGGTTGCATCTTATCTTTGCAATCCTATTTTAAGGTTTTGAATTTTTATAATAATTTTTCATAATTGTTTTTAATTTTTTTTTACGGTTATATATTTTTATTGTAAATTTACATGAAATATTTATTTTACTTTTTATAATTTGATAAAATATATTTTGCGGTTAGTTATTTTTATAACGTTACATATGAGTCTTTTACAAATAGTTATGTTTATTCAATTGTTCATATCTCTTGATTTCTTTTTTTTTTGCAAAATTAGACAAATATAAAGAATTCAAAAGATATGAACATTTTAGTATACATAATTGTTTGTAAAAGACACGTATTTAACTTTATAAAAATTAATAACCGCAAAATAAAATTTATCAGATTATAAAAAGTAAAATTAAATGTGTCTCAGGCAGAGTAACGAAGAAAATATATGACCGTAAAAAATAATTAAAAAAATTGTGAAAAATTATGATGAAAAGTGTCAACCGTCTATAGTAACAATTTGAAAAATATGTAAGGTCATGTATTTTCATTGTAACTATATTTTATGGTTTTATCTTTTCATAGTTTTTTGAAGAATTGTTAAAAGTGCCCCTTTTGAGATACTTTTTTTTTTCAAAAATGTCCTCATCAAAGTTTATTTTTAATTTTGTTTTCCTTTGACCATTTTACCCTTACTTGAAAAATAGTTAAGTCAACAAAATGAATTAGTATATTAATTTTTGGGATCACTTTTTGGCGGGAAGAATTATAGATTTTTAAAACCTTATACAATCTTATAAATATATTGTAAAACCTTATAAAACATATAAGTACCTTGTAAAACCTTATAAATACCTTATAAATACCTTGTAAAACGGTATTTAAAAGGTATTTATAAACTTTTACAATGTATTTAAAAGTTTTATAAGGTATATATAAGGTGTTTATTATGTTTTGCAATGTATTTATAAAGTTTTACAAGGATATAATTTTTCCTGCTAAAAATTCTTTCGAAAGAAAATTTTTTTCCGCCAAAATATGCCGCAAAATTGAGATTAGAATTTTGGTGGGGGTATTTTGGAAAATAAGTATCTCAAAATGGACATTTCTAACAATTTCTCTTAAAAAAATTCCACTAATTCTTGATATAACTAACTATTTTTTAAATGACTTTAATAATATAGAACTTTTAGTCAAGTTTAAGTATAAAATTCTAATGAAGATGCCAACAATTTTTTTGTCAGAATTGGATGAATGATACAATGCATTTTTCGTTCTAACAATTTTGTATGGTAATAGTGATGCTTTGTACTTAAAAGCAATAAATTTTGTATGGTCATTGACTGCATATTCTATAGTTAGCGTTATCTCCCAAACATGTTAAAAGGTAGATGTTACCCAAAGGCAGGAGTTATTGAAGGTATATTCTACGTGATCGGAGCTTTAAAAAAACAGGTTCAAGATTGGATTGAAATGTTCGATGTCAAGACAATGACTTGGGAATCTCTACCTGGTCCTCGACAATGCGTGAATTTTTGGATACAATAAAATTTGGATGATGTGTTAATATTACTATAAAGTTTAAATAGGAAAAGATATCCTAAAGAAATATGAATTTCTAGTATATTTTTCATATGCTTTTGGACTCTTTAATTGTAGTAAATGCCAAATTCACCGTTTAAATTATATACTAGATTAGAAAAGATCAATACTAGTTATTAGAAAAAAAACATCATTCAAATTTGTCACATGGAAATCCAAGGAAGAAATTTTCTTACACAATTAATTAATCAATATAATTATAGTTGTTTTAAATCTTGTATATGTTTATTTGTTTACTATAAATGTAACTGACGTCATAAAGTTCTATATTTCTCGCAACATTAAATTTGGAATACCTTTTACCCTGAAATTTTATATCTGTATAATAATAACAATCTGAAAAATATTTTATTACTTTTCATTTGTTTTTTATTTATTTATTTAGGGTTGCGTCTATTTATTATAACTTTTTGTTTCTATTTTTTTATTAGGGTCGTTTTCCTTTTCATCATCTCTCTGTTTCAGATAATTGTATTACTAATTTAAGATAACTATCGAGTTTATTTATTTATTTGTTTTTATAGTATACATGTAAAACAAATTTTTTGAAATGTCAAATTTTTTTATCAGAATTTTTTTTTTTGTAGTTTTGTTTTTACTATAAGTTATCTTTTTTTATTATAACTTCTCGTCATTTATATTTTCACTAATATATGTATATATTTACCACTTATGTCTTTCTTAAATCTATTTACTTATTTTTTTTAAAAAGGTTAATATTTTTTATTTAAACATGTTAAGTCTTCAATGAATTCAAAGTTTAACAACCATGATTTTCAAGTATTTTAAACTCTTTTCTAAATTAAAATCCTATAAAATATTTCAAAAAAGCACATTTTTGTATTGAGTTTAATTCTTAATATTCATTCATGTAGTTTTTCACCATATGCGTTCATTTACAACTCATGCATTTCTAACCTTACTTATTTTTAGTTTTCTTAAAAATTATTTATGTTTTATTATTTATACACATTAATTATTCAATAGATCTAAAATTTAATAACCAAAAGTGTGCAAGTAGTTTAAAAAATTGATAAACATATACTACTTCAAGACTAAATTTTTTTGTTAGAATACTTGATTTAACAGAAGATTTATTTTCAAAAATATAGTTTTTCATTTTATCGATTTTCTATAAATTGCTTGGACGATTCCAAGTTATATGATAATTATTTCTATTTTTTTACTTACAAATGTTTTTACCTTCATAATTTTTTTTTCAAAGATGATATTGTTATTATACTTATTTTTTTTAACATTATTTTCACTTATAATTTTTTTAAATAATTTTAAAAAATCATTTATGATATAAGGTAACAATTTTTAGTAAAATTTAGATAATACTTCAAATATTTAAGTTATGTATCATAATAATTTAATATAAAAACTATGTTAAAAATGAATTCAGATAATAATAATAAAAATAATAAAAGGCTTGAAACTTGAAAGGTTTTATTATCTTTTAAAGATCAAAAATATTACAGACCTCTAGTTTTTGCCACTCTCTCTCTTCTCTTCTAGCATGCCTCTTCTTCATCCTCACTCGTTGCGTCATCCTTCTTTCCAATTTCAGTCCAGAAGAAGCAATTCTACAACAAGATTGCTTCTTTCTCAAAAGTTTCTCCATTCTCAATCTTCCACTATCTCAATCTCCAAGATACGAATCCACAAACGGGTCTCTCAGAAACTCTCCATAGCTAAAGCTTCTTCCACCCAAGGTAACAAAGTTTGTTCCTTTTCGTTAATTTTGCCTGAAAAATTGTAACTTTGGATTCTTCTGACTTTTGACTTATGCAATTCACACAGCTAATAGTAGTATTGGTGAGAGTGTTGCTAAAACATTAGAAAAAGATGTGTTGAAGGCGTTGTCTCTGATCATTGATCCTGATTTTGGGACTGATATAGTTTCATGTGGTTTTGTGAAAGATTTGGTGATTGATGAAGCTTTGGGAGAGGTATTATTAATATACTTTCTCCTTCACCAAATTGTTCTGTTTTAGATACTTGTTCAAGGGTAATGATACATGTTTCGTTTTTTTGTTGTAGGTTTCGTTCCGTTTGGAGCTTACAACACCGGCTTGTCCCGTCAAGGACATGGTAAATGACTAGTCTTTGAAGTGGTTTATGTTCCTTTAGTTAATGTCTCTTATGAAGAACTTTGCAACTTGAATTAGGTTGAAGTTTGAAATGAAAAAAATCAGTGCAGGAGAATGTTGAAGCTATTTCCTTTAGTTATTAGTGTTTTAGTATGTTCTAGTTATGTTTGTTTGTTGGACTATCCTTTTGTAGTTTGAGAACAAGGCAAATGAGGTAGTTGCAGAGCTTCCTTGGGTGAAGAAGGTTAGCGTGACGATGTCAGCTCAACCAGCCAAGCCCATATTTGCAGGGCAGCTTCCTCTTGGATTATCAAGAATTTCAAATATTATCGCTGTTTCAAGTTGCAAGGTACACATATCCTCCAATGAATTTCCATTTTTGTACTCTAGTTTGTAATCATAGGTTAGTAAATATGAAATACTATGCAATTTTGAATGTTACATGATCAATAAGATAAGCTGTGATACTTTTTGCTTTGTTGAATTCTTGTTTCTTTCAAAGTTTTTGTTATCCAGTCAATAGATATAGTCTTATGTTCTCTCGAGCCAGGGAAGATAGAAATTACACAGGATCTGGCCTTTCTTCTTTGTATCCTAGAAACTATTCTATCCAAGTCTTTCTTTTCTCCCATCCCTTTAGTTCATGACACGGCTGTTGTTAGATGAACATTTCAGGGTGGTGTTGGAAAATCAACAGTAGCCGTAAATCTTGCTTATACGTTGGCTGGTATGGGTGCTAGAGTTGGTATCTTTGATGCTGATGTCTATGGTCCAAGTCTACCAACCATGGTTAATCCTGAGAGCCGTATACTAGAAATGGTAATATTCTCTGACTCACCTTGTCAAAGCTGTAACACAAAGGACTAAGGAATGATAGTTTCGAGTTTTTTTTATGTTCAATAGAACCCGGAGAGAAAGACCATCATTCCAACAGAATACATGGGGGTCAAGCTAGTCTCATTTGGATTTGCAGGGCAAGGGCGTGCCATAATGAGAGGTCCTATGGTGTCTGGTGTTATAAACCAACTCCTTACAACAACTGAATGGTTTGTTCACTTCATTAAGGTCATGACTTCATGTTTTTCCAGAAAAATTCATAAGCTTAAACGGAAATTGATGCAGGGGAGAGCTGGATTATCTTGTTATCGACATGCCTCCTGGAACTGGTGACATTCAACTGACCTTATGCCAGGTTCAGTTTTGAAGATTATGTAATGAATACTATTTACTTATGCTAGATGCTATGGCTAATATTCATGGTATCAGGTTGCGCCATTAACAGCAGCGGTAATTGTCACCACCCCTCAAAAGTTGGCGTTTATTGATGTCGCCAAAGGTGTACGAATGTTCTCTAAACTGAAGGTATTTACCCTGTTCCAGATTTTTCATCATAAAATCTCATTTTCCTCATATGGAGCTTGTGGACTTGCTTTTCTTCTCTACTTTGCAACAAACAGATATGAACTTCCGAAATTTATTTCCTGTTTGGTTTTACGGAGTAGGTGCCTTGTGTTGCTGTTGTGGAGAATATGTGCCACTTTGATGCTGACGGGAAACGTTATTACCCTTTTGGGAAAGGTTCAGGTTCTGAGGTAGCTGACTTATGCCGTCTCTTAGTTTCACTTAAAGAAACCAAAATGAAAATTTCAACAGTGACATGTATATTAAGCACACTTAGATAACTACTGACAAGACATCTGTGGCTGCAGGTAGTCAAGCAATTCGGCATACCTCACCTCTTTGACCTCCCCATTAGACCAACGGTATATATATTTATATATGATGTAGACTTCTATGAATTAGCACAGTTGAATCTTTAGCTTTTGACTTTAGTTAATGAAAAAGCCATTTTGATGTCCCGGGATTGTTCATCTCATTCTTTTGCAGTGATTGAACAGTAATATTACTGGACTTATTGTTCTAAACAGATTTTCTTTTATCCCTTTTTGATTGTTAGTTATCGGCTTCCGGGGATAGTGGAACTCCTGAAGTAGTATCGGATCCTCTAAGTGACGTAGCCAGAACGTTCCAAGAACTTGGTGTATGCGTAGTGCAACAATGCGCCAAGATACGCCAGCAAGGTAAAAACAGAACTCATTAATTCACATCGAAACCTACTAATCTAAAGTTATACGCAAAAACCATGTAAAAAGCAAGAAAAATCCTTTCTCTTATAGTTTCAATGCATGATTCAAGTTAAAGACTCTCTTTTTTTATGTGCATAACAGTATCAACGGCTGTAACATACGACAAATATCTCAAGGCAATTAGAGTGAAGGTACCAAACTCAGACGAAGAGTTCTTACTGCACCCTGCAACTGTCAGAAGAAATGATCGATCTGCACAAAGCGTGGTATGGAACACATTCAACCCAAGATTCCACTTTCTCCATTTCTTTACTTCAAACAAGAATCAAAGTGTCAATTTTGGATCCTTGTTAAACAGGACGAATGGACTGGAGAGCAAAAAGTTCAATATGGGGATGTTGCAGAAGATATCGAACCAGATGACATACGACCAATGGGAAACTACGCGGTCTCAATAACCTGGCCCGACGGGTTTAGTCAGGTATAGACTATATAACTTTGTTCAGAGACAAACAAAGATTTTACAAAAAAAAATGTGAGATTTTCTGAGTCTTGGGTTTGGTTATGCTGCAGATTGCTCCATATGATCAGCTGGAAACAATTGAACGGCTAGTAGAGGTTCCTCCATTGTCTCCAGTTGAAGTATGATACTTGAACAAATAGTTTTCTCTTTATGATTAAAAATTTTTATATTCATATCAATGAAAAATACTTTTTGAATCTTACAAATGATGAAAACATGCAAAAAAGCTTTTGGAATATAACTTTGTCTACAAGCTAATAGGCTAATTGCAAATTGCGATTGAAAGTGACGTTTTTGGTTTGTTGCAATCGCAAACGTGATAACCTTTAGATAAAGGCATTTGTGTGGTGGATGTCGGACGAATTGGGTAATTACGTATAAGAGAAGTTGGATGTCATTTTCGTAATCAATGATGATAAACTTTTGATTTTGATATCTTTTCAACAGATGAGAGTGGAGACCATAAACCGTTAAGAGTTTCACCAATAACACATATTAACCCCGTTTTTATTGTTGCATAGTAAACCAAAATATCATGTTGAAAAAATTTGGTTTTTTTTTTTTTTTTATAAAAACGAGGATTGTTAGTAAAATCCAAATTAATCCACAAGATATGTGAAAATAATTCATGATCAAATATGATTACAAGATATGTGTAAAATAATTGTTTCATTTGTTTTTGATATTTAAAACTTAGGCTTTGAGTTGGTAAGTATGCTCCATACTAAACAATGCGTATATCAATATTTTGGTATGCTAAACTCCATACTGGAGTACGCTGCATTTTTGAAGTAAACAAAAAAAAAATAGATTGATAGTTATATTTTGGTATGTTGTTACTGTTCACTGCGTACTAACATATATTTTCTTGGTCTGGAGTTGGTATGGAGTTGGTCCGAAATACATCGGACCATCATATGAATGGTGAAAAAAAAACGGACTGGTTCGACTTTAGCCCGGTCCGGAGCAGACCTACCAACCATTCAAAACCTTACTATTCTTTTTGATGTTCCAATTATACCTTTGGTATTATTAAATGGAGCAAACGGTATTGATACCAACATATAGCAGTTTCCCCCAAAGGATGTTGTTGCCAACATATGGCATTATCTCAGAGGTGAAAAGATGGAGCATATGGTTCCTTGGTATCGAGATTTTGAGGGAAAGATTAAAAAAACTGAGGATGTGGGTGAGAAAGGAGAATGTGTTTACACACACCCTATGGTAAATGTCATGATGTTACAGCGAATTTCAGAGTTACCGATTGGGTTGTGGATTGATGACTGTAAGCAGTTCTTACTTGCACCGAAGAACAAAAAAATGGCAACCCTTTTATCCAGATAAAATTATGATTTAATTAGAGATTGTGAAAAAGTCTTGTATGTTTCTTTGTCATTTGTCTTCTTCGTTTGGTATGATGTAATTTTCGTACATCCCTCGGACAAGGACTAACAGTTCAAAACTCTTTCCAAACAATGCTCGAACCAAAGAAATTGACTTTACAATCTTATTTGATCATGCATACGTCACTGACCAAACACTACTTGAAACTTCTTGAATAAGATAAAAAATCTTAATATGAAATAAATAGAGATTATAGAACCCTACCTTAGAATCTTATCTTTAGTCCTCCTAAGTAAATACGTATTTTAAAATCTTGCTATGAAGTCTAGTGAGAATACAACTACTATAATTGGTGATGCCCTTCTTGATTAAATGATATATCCCTAGTCTTTTACCGCCCGATAAAAGAAATGAGTTTAATTAGGTTGTTGATTTTCCAATGAAAGAAAAAGAAAAAGCAAGCATACATTCCTGAACTACTAATCTATCTCTTTATGAGTAGAATCTATTAGATGCAACTATCAAAAGCCATTTGCACCAGGTTTACACTACAAGAAAAACGTATATCGATAGCGCGGAAAATATGCTATCGTATGTATTTCATAGCGAAATCACAACTGCTATGATTGCGGCAGCTATGGTAGATGCCCTACCTACGATAGCGTTTTCGATGTGCTATTAAATAGAGCTCTTCTATAGCACTAATCGAATGTTATTATATATTTTATTATAACATACTTTTTGTGCTGTCTTTTATAATGTTGCAGCATTTTCTTATCGTTATATTAATTTAAAAGAATTTATATATAATTTATATATTTGAATCCTGTTTTGCAAAATTTATTTAATTATATA
>OVAQ01001765.1:0-15959 GCA_900406345.1 Erysimum cheiri
TTATCTTGGCTTGTTCTCAATTCGATTTTTGCGTTCCTACATTATAGAAACCAAGTTTTCAGTCACAAATTACCTAGGCTTGGTGTATAAACACGTAGCGTAAGATAACAAACATAAGTACTTGAGAATCAATGACTTGAGAATATTCATTTTCTTGAAGTTCCTTCTTTGTTTTTTTTTTTCTGTAGTGTTAACCAGGACAAGTTTGTCAAGAAGATCGTCAAGGAAGTGGAGAGAACGTTGACTTCACTGAAAACAGAAGAGAGAGAGCAGAAGGGTTTGAAAGGAGAAGAAAAGAAGCAGGAGGAGGTTACTACTACTACTACTACTACTACTACTACTAAAGTTACTACTACTTTGCCTTTCTTCGGGATCAATCGTCGTGTGAAGCAATTGAAGGAGAAGTTAAGAATAGATCGCGATGAGGAGGAGACTCGTGTGGTTGGAGTTGTTGGGATAAAAGGTATCGGGAAAACCAAACTCGCGGAGATGTTGTTGAAGGAGATGACAGGTGAGTACCTGACACCTGTTTTCTTCAATAAACAAATTCGCAAGAACATAGAGAATCGCAAGAAGCTCGACTTGTTATTAATGTTCTTCTTGGAGGAAATTTTTAAGAAGATGAATGTGACTATTAGGATAACTGATAAGACTACTTATGAAGACGTGAAGGACAAGCTACTTGAAACTGTATTTCTTATTGTCTTGGATGACTTGAGTAGCAAGGAAGAGATTGCGCATCTTTTAGGAGACCGCACATGGATCAAACAAGGGAGCAAGATAGTTATTCTGGGAAGCGATAAGTCAATGGTCGAGGGACTCGTGGATGATATTTACGTAGTCCCGGGTTTGAACGACAAGGAAGGGTTAGAGTGCTTCAGTCATCACGCGTTTGGAGACGTCTCACGTTCTGCCTCTGAGGACGGAAAATATTTGACGTTATCAAGAAAGTTTGTGGATTACGCTAGAGGAAACCCGAAAGCTCTCACGTTACTCGGCAAGGAGCTTTGGAGAAGAGACATAGATGAATGGGAATCCATACTTAGAACACTCGAAAAAAGTCCCAACAAGAACATTCAAGATCTCTTGAACTCGTGTTACAACAGTCTTACTGAGCTGCATCAAGACGCGTTTCTTGATATCACATGTTTCTTCAGATCACATGATCACAAGTTTATAAAAACAATGGTGGACTCATCATGTGTCGCCGATGATAGAAGCATCCTCAAAGATCTCGCTGACAAGTTCTTGATCGAAATCTCAGGCGGCCGAGTAGAAATGAATGGCTTGTTGTATACGCTAGGGAAGATCCTAGCCTCACAAGACCATAACCGGAGACTTTGGAACCCACAAGAAATAATCGACTCGTTGGAGAAGAGACTGGTGAGAAACCAAACTTTTTTTTTTTTTTTTGGTTTGTATGTGTACAAATTAGAGATTAAAATATCATTAATATTATTTTAAGTTCTTTCTAACAATGTTTTATGTGTAACCAAAGGGTTCATTCGAAGGTGTTAGAGGTATTTTCTTGGACATATCTGAAGTAACCAAGAAGAGACCTTTACGGAGTGAAGCATTTGTTGACATGAAAAAACTCAGATACCTAAAAATCTACAACTCTTGTTACCTTGAATCCGACAGCAAATTAAGCATCCGAAGCGGACTTAAGTTTTCATTTGAAGAGGTTCGATATCTTCACTGGCTGAACTTCCCTTTGATGGAACTTCCAAGAGACTTGGAACCCAAGAATCTTATTGATCTCAAGCTTCCTTACAGTCAGATAAAACGTCTTTGGGACGGTCATAAGGTGCGTTGTGATGCCAAAAAGTCACAGTTCTTATGTTCTTGTTGTCCTTACTGATCTCTGATTTTGGTTACAGGATACGGCAAACTTAAAATGGGTCGATCTCAGTCATTCAATCAATCTTGAAGACTTGTCAGGCTTATCAGGAGCTCAAAATCTTGAGAGATTGAACCTTGAAGGCTGCACAAATCTGACTGATTTACTGAAGGAGATAATGCAAACTATGACGAGTCTTGTTTACTTAAACTTGAGAAGCTGCACAAGTCTTATATCTTTCCCAGAGATTGATATCAAGTCTCTGAAAACACTTAATTATACTCAGCGACTGCTCAAGTCTTCGGAATTTTACAATGATTTCAGAAAATCTAGAGGCTCTATATTTGGATGGTACTACGTTAAAAAGACTTCCTGAAAACACCGAAAATATGAAGAAACTAGTCATATTGAACTTGAAAGGCTGCAAAATGCTTGAAACTCTTCATGCTTCTCTTGGAAACCTGCAAGCTCTTCAAGAAGTGATACTCTCCGGTTGCTCAAAGCTCCATAGTTTTCCGGGCGACATAAAGGAAATGAAAAGATTGCGGATTCTGTTGCTTGACGGGACATCAATAAGCCAGGTTCCTCAAGTATCTCCCTCAGGTATGAATAGCTTCTCGTTACTACGACGGCTTTCCTTGAGTGGAAATCGTGTGATCGAAACCCTCCAGGCTCACATTGGTCAGCTTAATCATCTCAAGTTTCTTGACTTGAAAGATTGCAAGAATCTCACATCTATTCCAACACTTCCACCAAACCTTGAGCGCCTAGATGCGCATGGTTGTGACTCGCTGACGACAGTCGCTAGTCCACTGGCCTTTCTTAATCTGACTGATCAGATCCATTCCACATTCATTTTCTCCAACTGCAAAAATCTGTATGAAGATGCAAAGAGCTGTATCATATCCTACATTCAGAAAAAGAGCCAGTTGATGTCTGGTGCACTTAACCGCTACAATTTGGTAACTCTCTCTCTTCTCTAACTTTTCTAATCTTCAATCTTTGTAAGTAACTTATGTCAATTATACTTTTGTGCAGGGTTCTGTTATGGTACCCTATACTGGAGCTTGCTTTCCTGGATGTGAGATACCTGAATGGTTCAGTCACCAAGCCTATGGATCAGACATAGAGATAGACTTGTCCAGACATCAGAGTGAAAACCAGATTATTGGAGTAGTTTTGTGTGCAGCTATCTCCTTTCAAGACTACCGAGATCAAATCAATGGTTTCTTAGTGAAATGCACCTGGGAATTCAAGAATGAGAACGGGTCTTTAATTAAGCGTTTTAGCTCCACCGTAGGAGGTTCTACAGGACCAGGGGTTGAGTCACACAAGATTGATTCAGATCATGTCTATGTTAGCTACACAAGCTTGTTGGAGATCAAGAAACAGAGCGAAGCAGAGGATAATAAGTTGTGTAGTTCTATTGAGGCTTCTCTTAAGTTTGAAGTGGTAGATGGTGCATGTGAGTTGACGAAGTTCGAGGTGCTCAAATGCGGTTTCAGTATTGTGTATGAAGCGGATGGAACTGATCCTGATAACGTGTCTTGGGAGATGTATTCTGATAATGAAACGGATGGAGCTGATCATGATGACAGTATTGATGGTGATGATGAAGAATCCGTGTCATCCGCAACTCAAGAACCTGATGAAATTTCTGATGATGAAGATGGCCAACAAGAAGAAGAGATTCCTTGCTTACCTTTTGAAGACAATGGCAATGTCAATCCTGAAACAACGAGTGATTCAGATCAAAATATCGATGATGAAACAATTCAACGATTGTCCCTCGTAGCAGATTTGACAGAGATTCAGCCTGAATGTAACTCCGGTGCAGATGGAAGATTCAACAGTGAAGCTAAGCTTGAAGAAGCAACTCCAAGTATGCAAAAACCTCATGTGACTCCAGTGAGAGATGAGAGCAATCAAGGGATCAATGGGGAAGGAGACGCAACATGCTTTTCATTTATTCTAAGCTTTCTTCCTTCTATTAGAAAAAGTTAACCAAAATTTAAGAGACCAATTTCCCCATATATTTTGATTAGTTTCTAGATTTTGATTAAATAGAATCTTCTTCTGTTGTCCATTATTTTGGGGGCGGCATAGACTCTTTTAAAAGTATGGGGTGTAATCATAAAATATTGAAGAGTGTATGGGTCAAAATTAAAATTTACTTGTTTCTTTTTCATTCGTTCGTCGTCACTGCTCACTTCGGAGTCATAGGCGCGAATCTAAGTGGCCACTCAGATTTTGAAATCAAGCAGCGAAGTCGCGATTCTCTTTCTCGGAGGAAGAAGAAGAAGAAGAAATGGCGGAGAAGAAGAGATGGATTGCGATGTATACGAAGCACCTCAAGCAGAAGCGAAAGGTCTATCACGATGGCTTCATTGATTTGCAAATCACCAGACGAAAGGTTTTTCTTCAGTCTATACTTCAAATTCGTTTGCGATAAGTATCGCTAATGCGCTACTGTTGAACACTCATAGCACGAACCAAGCTTTGCTTTTTCCCTTGCAGTAAACCGGATTCTCTCCATTCTTCAGAGACCGAATGTTATGGAGACATGTTATGATAATAAACCTACAAACATCAATGTGGCCAACAAAAGTATCTCCAGAATCTGATACCAGCAAAAGCCACAAAATGAAGTCTAGACTTGAAAAGCTGAATCGAATCATATTTCATTACACGGTAAAAGCTTAGACATCATATTTATTGTTTCTCCATAAGAATTATGATTAAATCTCATGAAAGGAGTCCTTGTCAAGGATCATATAAGAAGACACATCTCCTTGAGGCTAACAATAGTGTCCGTGAGACTTGTTTTTATAGGAGTGAACTCAATTCCCAAACTGATGAATTTATCGACACACACCTTGAATGCCATTTCACTCAGCTCATTCTCTCTATCCCTACAATAGAATATCAATAAAGTCTTGTTTAGTTTATGGATTCCATATACGAGTATACATAAAGATCAAAAGAAAAAAAAACTAAACTTACTTATCAACACGACACAGATCAGGAAACAATTCATGTAAAAGCTTTTGAATGTCTTTCATTGTGACATCCGGATCAGCAAGGATGTATCTGCCACTAGCAGAAGGCACCTCGAACGCTTTGATATGAGCAAAAGAAACATCTCTTACGTCCATGAACCTGTAGTAAAAACTGTAGGAAGGGTTTTTACCATTTATCAGATCCACAATCAACTCTACAGAGTTGCTAAGAGTTGGCTGCAAAATTGGTCCAATAACGGTAGCAGGTATCATTACAACCAAATCTATCCCATTTTCTTCAGCAAACCGCCATGCTGTATCCTCAGCCAAAGTTTTTGAATATCCATACCATTCCTGGAGAGGAGAAATATTAAAAAGAAAATAACGTAAAGAAATAATGCGAATTCTCATGAACTGGATGACTATCTGAAAGAGCATATTATTGAAGGACCTTTATCTCCACGTAATAACTTGGATCGGAGAAGACGGTTTCATCCACCACGTCGTTTGGTCCCATGGGTGGGGTACAACCATAAACAGCAGCTATGGAAGATGTTAAAATGACCCTCTTCACGGAGGAAGCTTTTGCGCACGTTTTCAAAACGTTTAAAGTACCATTAACGGCTGGATCGATCAGGTCAGCCTGCGGAATTTCACAACCAACAAAAACTTGTGAATTAAATAGTAGTAAAATTCATATGCAACTATTGTGCTCTTAAAAATATAATTTAACGAGCCTGAGGATCTGTAGTAGTGCTTAAAACCGGAGAGGCAGTATGGAAGACACCGTCGCATCCCTCAATAGCTTGATGGAAAGAACCTTCTTCCAAAAGATCTGCTTTGAACAATTTTAGTCTTTCACTTGCACCTTCAAGTGTAAGTAGATGCTTTGTTTTCTTTGTATCACCTCCATGGAAAAAAAAGCAAATATGTCAGATACATCGTCGGAACCGCTACAAAATGACCGGAAAAGTGAAAAATCGACTAGGCTAAAACTCGAATCAACATATTAGAGGTGAACTTCAGCCGGATTGGTAAAGAGGTCTACTGTCCAGGTAAATCGCGGCATCCCCGGCGGAAAGAGAAGAAAATCCCCAAATCGGAAGTCAGCCAGAGTTTCCGTCTCCGGCCAGGCCACCGCAAGATTTTCTTCTCCCGAATCCGTCACGAGCCCAAACAAGTTACCCCACGGCAACAACCGTTTAAGCAATCCGGCGCTTGAGATCCACGATCGAATTCTTTTCGTTAAAGAAGAAAGCACAGAAGAGAGAGAGGGAAGAAGAAGAAGACACAAACTTGGGTTTCTAACGGTGGCCCTGACGGTGTAGCCACGGAGGAGCAAAAGCTTAACAATCCAAGATGCTATGTATCCAGAAGCTCCGGTGACGCAAACCACCTTTCCTTCTCCGTTCATCTCTCTTTTATTATAATTATTAATAGTGGGTTGTTGGCTCAAGCCTCAAGTTATGATATTTAGACCTTCGTCAGCTTTATCGAGTATCCAAAGTTTTATTATTTATTTATTTTAGTTTGTAGTATTTTTTATTTATTATATTATTTTTTTATATATTGTCATAATTATTTTTTTTTATTGGATTTGAGTAATTTATAGTATTTCGTTATCATCATTTTGTTACTATTATATATCCGTTCATGATTTTCCGTTTTATATATTTTTTCGTATTTTCATATAGAATCATTTTCAAATTTAATATATTAGTATAATTTACTTTATATTTAACTTCATTTCATTTAATTATGTTTTTATTTTAATTTTCAATTTTTATGAAATATTGTTAATTTTTTAACTTGGATTTTAATTTATAGAATGCTATTTATAAAGTGACTATTTATTTACACATAAGTGTTATCGTAATAGACATTTCAAAAGAAATTACACAAGCTTGTTGGAGATCAAGAAACAGAGCGAAGCAGAGGATAATACGTTGTGTAGATGGTGCATGTGAGTTGACGAAGTTCGAGGTGCTCGAATGCGGTTTTAGTATGGTGTATGAACTAGATGGAACTGATCATGAAAACGTCTCTTGGGAGATGTATTCTGATAATGAAATGGATGGAACTGATCATGATAAGCTCGCTTGGGAGATGTATTCTAATAATGAAATGGATGGAACTGCTCATGATGACAGTACCCATGGTGATGATCAGGGTCGGCCCGATATTATGGGCTGCCTAAAGCAAAAAATAAAATGTTTGCTCTTCTCTTCCACACCTGATTTGCTCTTCCGACAAATTGATAGAAGGGTCCGGGATACTCTCCTTGCTCGCCGCTATCGTAAAGGGTGTGGCAAACTTCTATCCCAATGGTTCACAAATTCTTAGTTGTCTCTTAGAACTAACGAGTTTCATTAAGGCTTTTTAATTTTTTTTTGGGCCCATGAAGCTTTATGCCTAACAAGCTATTGTAATCAACTTTTACTAAGGTAATATTATTATTCACTCTTTATCAAAAAAAAAAAAAAAAAATGTTTTGCCTTCACATATAAAAATAGAGCAAAATGTTACTATTAAGACTTGAACATGCAACATGAAAGCAGGTAAAACAAAAACCCTACCACTGTACTAAAGGAGATTTAATGTTTCTGATGCCCTCAAAAACCTAATATAATATGTTGATGCCTAAAGCCCTTGCTTTCTGAGCTTTAGGTTCGGGCCGGCCCTGGTGATGATGAAGAATCCATGTTATCCGCAACTAAAGAACCTGATGAAATTTTCATGGACGAACAAAGTTGTAATGATGATGAAGGCCAAAAAGAAGAAGAAGTCTCTGGCTTTCCTTTCAAAAACAATGGCAATGTCACTCTCGAAACAACGAGTGTTTCACTCCAAAATATCGATGATGGAGTAACTCAACGTTTGTCCCTCGTATGCAAAAACCTCATGTGACTCCAGTGAAAGTGAGAGATGAAAGCAATCAAGAGATCAATGGTGAAGGAGACGCAACATGCTTTTCATTTATTCTAAGCTTTATTCCTTTTATTAGAAGAAGTTAACTTGAAATCAAAATCACAATGACAAGTTTTGTATGAATAGTTCGCCAATTGGTTTGTGGGATCGTGGTGAAGAAGAAATATATTGAGATAAGCTTTCTTTGGTAACACATATCAAAATAGGTATTGAGACTTAAAAAAAAAAATTAGTAAAATAAAAGAATCAATGCATGTATTTTAATGACGGCTTTTGTGTAATGCAATAAAGATCTAGCGAGAAAAATGCCAAAATATATATATATACTGTATTAGGGTTGGTGTGAAAGAACTTGAACAGTGAGACCTTTTATTTTTTACTCGATACCTTGAACAGTGAGAACCTTTTATTTTATAACACTGAGGAGTGAGAACCTTTTAAAAGTGAGAACCTTTTAACATAGAACCTTATTACAATAATAGATATGGAAGATACATACGGTTTCGATACCACGGATTGTGGTTCTGATCAAAACCAAAATGAAAGCAATACGAACACAAAAACAACTCTTTCAACAAGCAAACATAATATATCTTTATTCATTGTTTTGTTTACAATTTATAATGGAGTATCAACTCCTACAAACTTGGAAGCACAAAGCAAAAAAAAAAAAAAAAGGAAACATGGGTTTATCCTCAAAGAGAGGATCATAAATCCAGAAGAGTTAGTCAAATGACTTAGGGTCCGAATGGTGACTGCGTTTTGCGGTGCGGGAGAAGTGCGGTGCAGTTCAAATAGTAACGAAAATACATAGATACATATGTATATGCAGAGATTTTGACACTGTTACAGCACTGTTACGGTACGGTTTTGAGTGCGGTCTATGTCACCATTCATGGCCTTAGTTTCATCTTTCCTCTACGCATCTGGTGGTCCGTTGTCATCTTCCTTAACTTTATCTTTAATTGCATCTGTCTCATAACCTATCACTTGAATACCTCCTTCTGAATGATGTCTTACAATAATAGTCTTATAATATTTTGGATATCCATCGGATTGATAAATTCCTATATCATTAGAGTCACACCATATCTTCATTTCATCGTAATATACATTTATATTAATATATACTACACTGTTCCTTGTATGAACAGGATAGTCTTTAAGGCCATGAATAAAATTAAGGGAGAACACTTATGTGTGTTCTTAGGATTAAAAAGTAGGAAATAAGGTGAACAGTGGTAGAACAGTTGTAACTTATCATGCAAACAGTTCTTCCTACAGAACAGTTTTTATAATTTTAAGAACAGTTGTACCCACTATTCAACATTTTTATTATTTTAAAACCCTTAAGAACACATTAAGTGTTCTCCTTTTACCATTGCACTAAGAGCATCTTTAACGCTATATCACCTTAGATAGATCTTAAAAATGATTTTATTATTAAAATAAAAGCTATGAATTAAATGCAGAGAGATACTACACTAAAACAAACCAAAAAAGTCTACGTGGCACTAAGACTTGAGGAAGAACACTTCTTGCAGAAGACACAACCCACTATGTCTCCAACACTGTTTGAATTTTATCTATTATTATATGGACCTTAAGATGTTTCGGTATACTGCGATAATTATGGCCTAATACCTTTACTCTGACCACGAGGATCATTAAAACAGATATTATAATCGTCGTACGTCAGCATATATGTTTGATCATCTTCAGAGCCTTTATAAATCTTCGTATAACAACCACCATAAATCATATTAAAATCAATGCCATTATCAATTACCCCAGACTCTTTATCGTTGATAGTATACGTCTGGCCTTCAGCGAAGTGTGCGTGTACGGGCTTACCAGAAGAATTTGAAAGCCTATGTAGCATAACCATATGGTTTATATGTTAGATAGAAGTATTTCAAAAGATTTTGATTTGAGAAATAATGAAAGAAGCCTGCTTCTTAAATAGATTTCTCATTTTGATCTGACGGCTCAAAATGCAATTACATCCTATGTTTAAGATTTAATATGTCATCATAATAGAATGCTTAGTCATAGAACAAATAGAATATAATAGTACATCATAATAATAGTACATACATGTAGATCATTATATTAACAAGACTTCTTCCCAAAAGTCTATGTTAAACAATACTTCCTCCCGAAGAGCGCAAGGGTGTTAATTATGCTTTTACATCAGGAGGTATGGGGTTTGAGCCCCAGATATTGCGATTTATTGGTGGGTTTTCCACCTGGAGGTCTGGATTTCAATTCCCGGAGAGCGTAAGGAGCCAAATTTACATGAGATCTTCGGCATGCTAGTGCTGGTGCAAGTGCAACCACTGGATATGGATCTTTATAGATGCAGGAGATGTAATAATTCTCTTAATTTGCAATTGAATAATAAAATCAGTGTTGTGAAGTGATCTTGGTCTAGTGGCAAAGTCCACAGAAGACAGACACCATCACACCAGAGATCGAGTCCCCGACTCTACAATTTAATTGTAGAAATTAGGCTAATGGGCCGGCCAGTTGTGGCCCAAATGTTGACAAAAAAAATAATAAATAAAATCAGTGTTAAAAAAAAAAAAAAAAAAAAAAAAAAATACTTCCTCCCGAAAGTCTTATGTTAACAATATATATTTCTCAATATATCAAATAACCAATTGCTTCCCTTTAAAATTTTGAATGCCATTGACTTTTCGGCTCCGACTGGTAACACGTATTATTAAAGTCGATGTTATAATTCGATGTGAGTTGCAGTAAAAATTATGTGGTACAAACTGCAGATTGATGTAGTAAATTTGCTGTAAAAATATGAGTTATCAGTATAATCAAAACATTGACTGGTAACTCGAATTTTAAAAATTGCAGTATATGTTATTAAAATAAATTAAATTAAATATCAATAGTAATAATATTTATTACAAAAATATATTATTTAAGTTAATTCATAAAATAAAATAATACTAAAGTAAATATAGTTAATTTTAATAATAATTTTATAACATACTAATTACAAAACTAATGACATTTTCAAAGTATATTTAAATTTTCATCTTTTTTAAATACTACAAATATTTTTTGATTTTAAATGAAATTAAAAACATAAGTTAATAAATTTTACATATGTTAAAAAATTAAAAAAAAAAAAAAACTAGATTTTATGTTATTGAATAAAATTTAAGTAATAATAACATTTTTTCTCATTATTCAAATTGAATTAAGATAAAGAAATATATTTTTCTAATTAAAAACAATAATTTCGTTTTTTTAATAAATAAAAATTATAACTCAACTTACAACATCGTTAACTCATGGAAATTTCCATATTTTTGAGTTAAGTCAATTTTACAAAGGAGATAACTCAAATTTGTACATCAACCATAATTCAACAAACATCAATATCAAAATCAAGTTTTTTAAAACAAATCATGATTGGTAACATTTTTTATTTATCTTCATAACTCAATCATACCACATGGTAACTCTTGTTACCAATCACACCCTTCATTTCTTTTTTAATAAATTTATTGAATACGTGTAATTGTAATCTACAAATGGAAATAAATAATATTGTAAAAAGATCGGCAATCTATTTTTAGATTATCAATGTATGTTCAAATATATTGATAATATATTTGAAACCATATAAGTTATATGATATAACCTATCCGATTTATTATGATATCAATATCAATAAAAGCTAAAAGGTAAAAAAATAAAAATAAGATGAAAATTTTCATTACTTCATTTCCACTGTCAATCTTCGTAAAGTAATTTCGATGTGCTTTTATTTGGGGGAGAAATAAACTATTTTAAAGTATTGGGTGTAATGTTACAACGTTTAAGATTATGCGGGGTCAAATTAAAATTAACCAATCGTCGTCATTGGTCAACGTCACTTACCCACTCAAAAGCAACACTCACTACTCTCTCCGAAGAACTCAAATTTTGAAATCAAAACAGCGAAAACAAAAGATTCTCTTCGGAGGAAGAAGAAGGAGAAATGGCGGAGAAGCAGAGATGGATTGCGATGTATACAAAGCATATCAAGCAGAAGCGAAAGGTTTATCACGATGGCTTTCTTGATTTGCAAATCACCAGACGAAAGGTTTTTCTTCAGTCTTCGCTTGCGATTATTCGTATGAATTGGAGGAATGTGATTTTTCTTGTTTGATTTCATGGATAAATCTGTGAAATATCCAATATCGTTGTTGAATTTCAACCTAGTTCTCGTAATTCTGACTTTGTGTTTGGTGATTATCCGATATTTTTCGTGTTCCGGGATTGATTGAATTTGCGATTGTTGATTAGTGAAGAAAAATGATTCACAGCTCCAGTTTAATTGAGATTATGCTTTGATTTTGTTTCCAAGTTTGATTGATTATCGAATTTGAGCTTCTCTGGAGCGTGTACATTTGTATTTTGGATTTTGGAAGATTTTCATGAAGAAATTCTGAAAATGAATTGAGTGATTTGTGCAGATCCGAAGCTTACTTGCTTGAATTTTCTCAAACAGGATAGGTTCTTTACGTATGGTTGGTTGATTCACTACCTCAAATTTTGTAGATTTATTATGTGAATAACGTGCTTGTTATGTGAATACTGTGCTTTCCAGTTTCAGATTTGTAACTCATTAAGGGAGATATATCTTTCTCTTATCCTCCTCTGTTTGGTAGGTCTTAGAGCTAACCTAGTGAATTGTAAACCAGGTGATGCTTTATGATGAGGCGGACAATCTGCTTGAAAGCCGGATGCTAAAGGCAGGCGAAGTTGTGAACACAGGTGAAACACTCACATTTCAAGCATACCTTGTGGATATAGGCGATCCTAAGGATGGAAGTAAGGTTTCATCTGATCCAAAGGTCCAACCAAGTGATCAAGGATGTGCACGCAAGTCATTTGCAGTGCTCAGGCCAAATTTCAAGAAAAGTTCTCTTTATTGTGGTATGATGTCCTGTAATCCCAACTCAGATTTTTCTCTGGAGAGTGTGTTCCTCCTGAATAGACAATTTTACTTATTTCCCTTTTTATTCTGGCAGGAGAGAAAAAACCTAACCTTGTGAATAATCTTTCGTCAAAAAGTCTCAGCCCATCTCACAAAATGATTAGAGGTGAGTTAAGTTGAGGTGGTACCTTCGTATCATAGAACTGTAACTCTCTTATCTACTTTTAGCAAGAACTTTTAGTGCCTATTTGTTTAAATAGTAAATCCCCTGGACAGTGAGAATCGAGCGTTGCAGGCTATTAATGTTTTGCTTCTACAATTTCAGTATTCAAAAAGAGAGAATTGCATAAGTATGGGACACTAACTCCAGAAACTGTAAAGCCAACAACACAAGGTTTGATGCTTTCTTTTCCTTTCTTTGAAATCTCTCTGTAGTTATCTATTGGAGATAGTGACAATAGAATGTCAACCTTTTCATAGCTAAACTTTGGGATTTCGCTAAATTCAAAATTGATACTTTTCTCTCCACCTATAGCTGAACTGTCCCATTTAATGTGGCACATTGTAAGGTGGATTACATATTCAAGTATTGGTAAATATCAATATTAATCAATCAGACCTGATGGATGATACAGGGATCATGCTATGTATCAGTCCTGAACTCAGTTTATTTTAATCCTTTTAATTATGTATCATCTTGTTGATTAAAAGTGACGCTTTTCAAGGATCTTCAGGAGTTTGTAGATATCTTGAATCTGATCACTCCAATAGGATGGAGAAAAAATAATTCTTCAAAACATGTGCTTAACAAAGTTTATGTTAGGGACATAATGCTCTTTTCATGTCTTTTTTACTCTCTTTACTATTGAGAAGTAAATTGCAAGATTGAAACACATCCGTATTTGTACTTATTGACTTTGTGCATGCTATGCAGGCACTGTACCTCTTGGCTCAGCTGATAAAGAAAACAATAACCACCCCTTGATCAACTCTCCTTGTGATGGTAAGTTCTGGGAAATTTACCCACCACATCTTTTGTTTTCATAATCGTGGCAATTGAAGAGTTCCCTCCGTTTGGTTAGAGTTCTAGCAGACCTCTTGGCTCAGTTGATGTTTTTGATCCCAAGAAACTGTTCGCTAGATTAGATTTGAATCGTAGAACTCATGCTTGTCAAGCCACATTCATCACAAAACCAATCCTCAAATGAAAGAATGTTTCAATCATTCTGCTAAAATTGATGCTTGATCTGACAATAGGTTAAACTGATTTATCGTATCCGCCTAACATGGTATCGTATGCATGGTGCAGGAAGGTCCGTTGCAGAATCAAGGTTAGAGAATGATAAGTTAAGCAAGGACGTTTCTCCACACAAGCCTTTACGTGATGGTGGGTCAATGTTCATTTCAAATGTTTGTGTTTTTCTCCAAGTGGTTTCTTCACAATACCAATTCATGAAACATCATGAGAACATACATTAACCAAAAAAATTATTTTCCTTTCAGTAAATCAGATACTCTCCATTCTTCAAAGACGGAATGTTACAGAGACATGTTCTGATAATAAACCGCAAGAATCTGATTCCAGCAAACGCCACAAAATGGAGTCTTTTCCAACGAGAGGTAACTTCGAAATTTTAATGTTTTGACTTGTAAAGCTTAATTTGATTTTATTGTTGAAATCTATAAGAATCGCATAAGTATAAACAATTCTTTCTTTTGCTTATCTTTTGTTGCAGCAGCATCTAGGGAACAAGTAATGATGCAAGAAACCTCGTCAGCCAGCACAAGAGGTTGCTTAATGAGTGATCTTCCGAGTTTTGACCTCGGAATCTGAACAGCTCCCTCAAGATCTCATTTCACATAAATAGGTAACTCGTTTTCCATTTTCACCTCAAGTCCGCTTCATGAACTATAGTTTTTTTCGAAAATATAGTTTCTCACTATAAGCTGGGTTAAAATCATTCAAAATTTTCATCAAATCTAGCCTTCAGTTCCCTCTTTTTCTTAGGAAATAGAACATTCCAAAATCCTACAAATTTGTGCAGTTTGTTATTCACCTATGTAATGAATGGTTCATAAACCTTCGAACTTGCGTCAAAGCTAACGACTAAATACTAAAGTAGTAATTCATAACACAAAATACTTGGTTCCATGTAATTTTCTTAATGAACGATAGCATGAAGTTTTGTCTTGAAATCCATTTTTTCCAAAAAAAAATTAAAGACATAAAAGCTAAATATAGACAAAGCAAGCATGAAGACATAGCAAAGGAGCGAGTCTTTAGCATGTCCTACGAGTACGGTTTGACCATAAAAAACCACAAATCTCTTCTACAAATATTCACAAATTTTCAACAACACAAAAAGTAGTAGAAGAAGTTAACTTGAGAGATCGATATAAATTTTACTTTTACAGAAAGACACACAAAATATACATAGAGAAAGAAGGGAAATGGCAGGACCGGAACAAGCGGCGAAGCAGTCGAGTGAAGTGTTGGGCCAGCGGCGGTCGTTAGGGATATGTCCGTTGAGAGCAGCAGCGGTTGGAGCAGTGATGATCGGTGGACTTGGCTACATGGTTTTGTACAGCAAGAAGAAGCCTGAAGCTTCAGCAGGTGACGTTGCTAAAGTTATGTCAGGCGTTGGTGGGAGTACTGAGAACACTCGTCCTCGTAATTGAGCTTCTTATCTTTAATTTTAATTTCATTCTTTTTTACTTTCAAATCAATGGATTGTTTATCTTTGTGATATCGACATACAATATATAGTTGAATCCTCTAAATATTTTAAACATTTGTTATATTTGAATAGTTAGGTGACTTAATCTTACTCTAAAGTTCAATGTAAAACCTTCAAATTCAGTTATTGCATGCTGCAAAATCTTTGGCAAACACTAGTCTCGAATTTCCACTTCGGATATGGGTTCGTAACGCAAACAGCAAAAAACCACCGAATGATTTTTATTTAGATAGGCCCTGTTCGTTTACCTGTCGCTAATTGCTGTCGCTGGTCTGTTGTTCGACAACGTCTATTGTTCGTTTTGCAGTCACTGACGACTGTCGCTAGCGATTGTCGCTATGTTGTTTGTTTATATATGTCGCTGCGACCACTTGCTATATTTCTATATATAATTTTCACATAAATATATTTTTAAAATTTTTAAAAATATGTACATATGAGAATTTGTATTTTCAAATAAAAAAATAAATTATTTGTATACTAAACATATTATATATTTTTAAATT
>OVAQ01001766.1:0-15936 GCA_900406345.1 Erysimum cheiri
ACATCAGCAAGAATGCTTCTCTATTAATATATAGGGGATATAATCATGATTATGATTCTTTCTACTTTGTTACTCAATTATTATTTTTTCAATAAATGGTTACTATACTCTTAGTTAATTGGTTTGTTGAAACTATATAAAAAATATAAGATCAAATTGGTATCTTTAAATATACTTAAATATCAATCAAACGTCATTATTTATAAACGCATGCAGAGAGTGGATTGGGCAAACGCAAACATGGTAGAAGCAGAACGAAGGTTACTAGCAAACGCTCTATTAGACATCAACAACGAACGTTTCATTCTTCTCTCCGAATCATGCATCCCTCTCTTCAACTTCACCACAGTTTACTCTATTCTCATCAACTCCAGTACTCTATCCCACGTTGACTCCTACGACCACCCCATCGGCCGTGCACGCTACGATCGCCGCATGTATCCTAAAATCCACATGCACGACTGGCGCAAAGGCTCTCAGTGGTTCGAGCTAAACCGAGCCATGGCGCTTGAGGTCATCTCCGACACGATCTACTGGCCAATCTTCAAAACTTACCCTCGCTGCCCTGACGAGCACTATATCCCAACGCTGCTTAACTTAAGGCCGAGCCTTGCGTCGCGTAACTCGAATAGGACGTTGACGTGGACTGACTGGAGCAAGGGTAGGGCTCACCCTCAATCGTTTGGTCGGTCGGAGGTGAATGTGGAGTTCTTGGAGTGGCTAAGAAGTACGAGTGGTGGTAGTTGTGAGCAAATTTGCTTTCTATTTGCTCGCAAGTTTTCACCGACGGCTTTGGATAAGTTGCTCCGATTTGCATCTATCGTCATGCATTTCTGATCACTCTCTCTTCATCCTTTTAGTTTTTTGGTATAGGTAATGTTTTAAATACTTGGATAATACATACATCATACGGAGTATATAATAGGAACATTTTATACTAGTTAACTGTATATTAAGGACTCATTGATGCTTCCGCGATCACCCATAAACCACGGTTGTTATTTGTTAACGTTTGATATCAATTAAGACAATTATTTATACAGTTTTGTATCATTTGAAATCCCTAAATTTTTTAAAAAAAGAGTTCTAAATTCTAAATATTTAGTTCGATTATCGATGTAAAACAAATTCTAAATATCTAATTTCATGAAAATAGTTTTGGACATTTTGAGTGACCATACCACATTACTCAATACTCATTATGAAACCATTTGGAACAATAATGTAATCACTCTTATCATAAAACCATTTGGACATTTTTGTTTTTTTGACTTCTCCTTGAAACCCTTGTTTCATTTNCCACATTACTCAATACTCATTATGAAACCATTTGGAACAATAATGTAATCACTCTTATCATAAAATTATGTAACTGTCCACTCACCACTGAATAAATCAGTAAATAATAAATTTGAAATTATAGGTTTCGATTTTTTTAAGAATTTGAATTAAGTCGCAATAGATGTGGAAAAAACAAGTTATTGGCTATTGCGTCGTCATACGAATAATAATTTTTTGTTTTTTTGACTTCTCCTTGAAACCCTTGTTTCATTTTCGTTCTCGATCTTCTTCCCCGATCCCTCGTTTCTGGTTCTTCTGTTCATCGCTTCTTAACGAGGTTCAATTCCAAGAAATCCATTCAATTCATCGATTGAAGATACCTTAAATCGTGTTGTTCTAGGTCCGCCGCTGTTGGATCTGTAAATTCCGTTTGAATTTTGCCTTCGACATTTGTGATTGAATTAAGCAGACGAAGGTTTGGTCAAAGGAGGTGAGAGATACAGAGAGAGGATGAGTGCGAAGAAGGTGGAAGGATCGTCAGCTCCGGCGAATCGACGGGACCCGTACGAGGTTCTTTGTGTATCAAAGGACGCTAATGATCAAGAAATCAAATCTGCGTACAGAAAATTAGCTCTCAAGTAAGCTTCTTCTGCGCCTAATTTCGCATTATAATGATAAGCTAATGTGTTTATCTGATTTAGCTTCAATTTCATGGCCTTGAATGCAATTTCTTAGGGTTTCTGGTTTAGGATTTATCTTATTTGAATGCATTAGCCTCTGTAGATTTTGTTCCCACTGACTTTGATATGTTAAGAATCTATCTCATGCTATTGACTTTTGTTGAAGATCCTTATTCTTTTTTCTTCTTGGATGTTGCTTTACATTAATTTGTCTTTATTGGATTTAAACAATTTTGATAGGTATCATCCGGACAAGAATGCGAATAATCCCGATGCTTCTGAACTTTTTAAGGAAGTTGCATATTCCTATAGCATTTTGTCTGACCCAGAAAAGAGAAGGCACTATGACAATGCTGGATTTGAGGTCATACTTGTTTCTAGTGTCAATAGGAATAGAGCTCACTCACACCTATGTTTTACATTTAATGTTACCCAAATAAGTGTTTCTATTCCATTCTTAAGCTATAAGTAGCCTCTCAGTAATATTGTCCAAGAAGAGAACGTCGATCATGTCTTGATGCTTAGTGTCCATTGTCAAGTACTATATCCATCTTTCAAACACACATTCTTCAATGGGAGTTTTTTCATGATATTAGGCCCTTGATGCTGATGGAATGGACATGGAAATTGACTTGTCAAATCTTGGAACCGTGAATACCATGTTTGCAGCATTGTTCAGGTCAAGCTAGTTACCTTTATTTTTGTCTGGAGCTCTTAAGAAAGCAATCTTTTTCAAATTCTCTGTGTTAACCTTTTATTTTCCTCATAAATGTCAACTTTCAGCAAACTGGGTGTGCCTATTAAGACTACTGTATCTGCCAATGTTCTTGAAGAGGCTATGAATGGAACTGTTACAGTTAGGCCTCTTCCGATTGGAACATCAGTTAGTGGAAAGGTGCGAACTCGGATTACAAGACTACTTTCTTACCTCATTTCCTCGTGTATTTGGGATAGAAGTTATTAAATTTCTCATATCAGGTTGAGAAGCAATGCGCTCATTTTTTTGGAGTTACAATAAGTGAACAACAAGCCGAATCAGGGGTTGTTGTTAGGGTCACTTCGGCAGCACAAAGTAAATTTAAGGTATGCCTTGATCGCCATTACTGACCATATAGTGTTCAGTGTATTCAGTGCATGCTCTTTGTCCTTTGCCACTTACTTGTAAGTTGTTTTCACCTAATAATGATATGATTAACTTCTAAATCTGTCCATCTGCAGTTACTTTATTTTGAGCAAGATTCAAGTGGTGGCTATGGATTGGCCTTACAGGTATATATAATATTGCTCTTTGTCTTAAATGAATATTGTTCAAGATGAGAAATGAGGCACAATATTCTAAACTTTTTTTTTTAATCTTTTATATACTTTCTGCTAGTTCTTAAAAAAAGGATTTCATATTTCTAATGAGGATTCCATGACAGCATCAAGTTTCTATTTGATTTTGCAGGAAGAGAGTGAGAAAACAGGCAAGGTGACATCAGCTGGCATGTATTTCTTACATTTTCAAGTGTACAGAATGGATTCAACTGTTAATGCGGTATGCAATTTCGGAGATCCCTTTCATAATTAGCTGACATCTTAGAATATGCAGAGGTATTAAAGCAATCCACATTTTGGTTATTGTGCAGTTAGCTGCAGCCAAAGACCCTGAATCTGCTTTCTTTAAGCGATTGGAAGGTCTTCAACCTTGTGAGGTTTCAGAACTGAAAGCTGGCACCCATATATTTGCAGTTTATGGTATGAGTTATTACGTTATTTACAATAGCTGGAACTTTTTCTGAGATTTTAGTTTAACTGGTGTCTAGTTACTTTTCAGGTGATAACTTCTTTAAGACTGCATCCTACACGATTGAGGCACTCTGTGTCAAGACCTATGAGGATACAACAGAGAAGTTGAAGGAGATTGAAGCTCAGATCTTACGAAAGAGAAACGAGTTGCGGCAGTTTGAAACAGAGTACCGAAAAGTAATTTTCTACTATTGAGAGCTAAGTCAGTATATAGGGAGACATGTAACCTGATGACTTGCTATATTCTTTTGCAAGGCTTTGGCACGCTTTCAAGAAGTTACCACCAGATATACCCAGGAAAAGCAAACTGTATGTTGATAAATCTCTTTTCTCTTTATTAAAATTGATTCGTTTTTGCATTTTCTGCTTTGGTTAGCACAGAATGCTTCTAAAGACTATATGTTGTGCGCATGGACCACAGAGGAGCTATTGCGGATCCTTTCTGGCATACTTGGGATCATTCTAAAAGTGTTTAATTTGTCTATTTTGGATGATTCTAAAGGTGGATGAACTGCTAAAGCAACGGGATACAATCCATTCAACCTTCTCTGTGGTGAAAACACCAAGCGGAAACAACCTGAGCAATGGAAGTAGCAGCAAAGGTCAGGGAGAGGAATCGAAAGGGGATGGGGATAGTGCGGGAGAAGAAGGCGGAACAGAGAGTAGAGACAAAGCCAAGAGGAAATGGTTCAACTTGAACCTAAAGGGATCTGATAAGAAGCTTGGCTGACCAAGATGCGGATTTGTTGTGGGTCATTGATATTTTGTTCATTCGTTAGGCAGACTTGGTGATTTTCATCACTGGGGTGCTCTTTCTGTAGGCATATATAGTATATGGGAATGGTTTGAGAGATAGAGATGCAAAAGCTCTTTATTGTGGGAATGATTTGTATTGATAGGAGAGTTTCTCAACTTGAGTGTTTTTTGATATATGATGCATCATTGTTTGTTATATTTTATATATTAACAGAGTTGTGATTGTTATTTGCTCAAAAGAAAAGGAAAAAAACAGAGTTGTCATTATTTCAAAGTATCCCCTTGGCCTTCTCTATGTATGCTTGATTACAAAACCGTGAGTGGTGTTTGTATCTGCAAAAACATTTGATTCATGCTTGTGATGGGTTAAGAATTAAGATAGAATAGTGTAATTCAGTGAATGTGACAGGGAAATTTAGAAATTTCGAGTTAGGTGAAGACGTGAAGTAAACTAATACCTAAAGTAAACAAATGTAAAACAAAATTCGTATCTGGTTAAAATGTAAATGTAAAAAGAAAAACAGTAAAAAGGAGAAAAATGGGAAAAAAAAGATCTTCTTCTTCTTCCCTCGTCATCCTCGTATCTTCTGGTTCATTCTCTCATCGTTTCTTTCTGTAGGTGTTCTAAAATTCGTGCAATTCCTCGATTCAAGATACTTCTAGGTCCTCTGGTGTTGGATCTGCAAATACCGTTTTAATTTCCCTTCAATTTTGAAACATTTGTTGTGATTCAAATAAGTTGGAAAGAGAAAGAGGATGAGTGCGAAGAAGGTTGAAGGTTCGTCAGCTCCGACGATTCGACGAGACCCGTACGAGGTGCTTTGTGTATCAAAGGACGCTAATGATCAAGAAATCAAATCCGCTTACAGAAAATTAGCTCTCAAGTAAGCTTCTTCTGCTCCAGATTTCGCATTATAATGATAAGTAGATGTGTTTTATAGAACTGTAAGATTGTATGATTTAGCTTCAATTTCATGGCTTTTAATGCAAATTTCTTTGGGGTCCGTCGATTTCAATTTTATGAATTTTTCTGTTTGGATACAGCGATGAGTGAGTGTATATGGTAAGCCTTGTGTTACTCTAGAGCAGAAGCATTGTAATTACTCTGTAGATGGTTTTGTAGCATAGCAAGAGAATTAAATGTGGATTCTGGATTGGTCTAGAATCTTGGTTTGGGGATTGGTAGAGAGTAAAAGAGACTTTTCTTTATTGGTGAATCATGTCTTTATAGATGGTTTGTAGCATAGCTAGAGAATTAAATGTGGATTCGTGATTGGTTTAGAATCTTGGTTTGGGGATTGGTAGATAGTAAAAGAGACTTTTCTTTATTGGTGAATCATGTCTCTGCTGTGAATTGGTAGAGAAGAGAGCAAAAGAGACTTTTGCTATGAATTGGTAGAGAGTAAAATAGACTTTTCTTTATCGGTGAATCATGTCTCTGCTACGAATTGGTAGAGAGTAAAAGAGACTTTCCTTTATCGGTGAATCATGTCTCTGCTATGAATTGGTAGAGAGTAAAAGAGACTTTTCTTTATCGGGATTGGTTATTTGGTTTATTTGAGAAATGTATCGGTTGCAATCTTATCAGTATATAATGCATCAACCCTGTCACTGTCTTTGATATGCTGAGAAATCTATCTCCTGCTTCTGATTTTGTTAAAAACTAACCCATATCATTTCGTACTTGGTTTTATCCTTTTTCTTTCTTCTGTTCATCTGTTGTGTCCTAATTAATGCCTTTGTTATTGGGTGATGCTTTACGTTAAATTCAAAAATGGATAGGTATCATCCGGACAAGAATGCCAACAATCCTGAAGCTTCTGATCTTTTCAAGGAAGTTGCATTTTCATATAGCATTTTGTCTGACCCGGAAAAGAGAAGGCAGTATGACAATGCTGGATTTGAGGTGATACTTGTTTCTTGTTGATCTTTGTAGGATTAATAGGAAGAGAATTTTTCAAGCCCAGTCTCACTCCTGTTTCATACTTAGTGACACCAAATTCGTGTCTGTTCTATTCTTTCGCTTTATAGAAATATTGTCCGGTCCTGTCTCAGTGTGCTCTTAGCGAGTTAAAATCATCCAATAAGTGAACTTGACCATTTCTTGTAGGTTCTTTTTCCTTTATGCTTAGTGGCACTTGTCAAGTACTTTATCTATTGCCCAACACGCATATTCTTGTAGCTATACCAAGATTTATTTTATGATTTTAGGCAATTGATGCTGATGGAATGGACATGGAAATTGACTTGTCAAACCTAGGGACTGTAAATACCATGTTTGCAGCATTATTCAGGTGCAATTTTTTAGCTTTTCTTACTGGTCCGCTTAAGAAATTAATAACCACTCTATTAAACTTTCGTTCGCCTTAAAAATGTCAAAATTCAGCAAACTAGGTGTGCCTATCAAAACGACGGTATCTGCCAATGTTCTTGAAGAGGCTATGAATGGAACTGTTACAGTTAGGCCCCTTCCGATTGGTACATCAGTTAGTGGGAAGGTGCGAAATCAGCTTACAGGAATTTCTTCTTACTTCATTTCCTTGTGTACTGGAGCTGAAGTTATCTAATATCTGATATCAGGTAGACAAGCAATGTGCTCATTTTTTTGGAGTTACGATAAGTGAACAACAAGCTGAATCAGGGGTGGTTGTTAGAGTAACATCAACAGCACAAAGTAAATTTAAGGTATGCTCCGAATGCCCTTTGTTACTAACTTGAAAGTTATTAATGCCATGGCTAACTTGGAATTTTTCTCTCTCCAGTTACTCTATTTTGAGCAAGATTCAAGTGGCGGCTATGGATTGGCCTTACAGGTACAAAAGAATATTGCTCTATGATATGAGTATTGTAGTATTACCCTGATACTGAACCGTATTAAGAGCCAAAATATTTTTTTTTTCTTTTTAATACATCGAAAGTCTTTTAGCTAGTTCTTAAAAAAGGTTTCTATGTTTCTCATGGTGATTCATAACAGCATGGGGTGTCTCTTTGTTCTTGCAGGAAGAGAGTGAGAAAACAGGCAAGGTAACATCAGCTGGCATGTATTTCTTACATTTTCAAGTGTACAGAATGGATTCAACAGTTAATGCGGTATGCAAGTTCTGAGCTCTGTTCCTTTTTCATGATTAGCTGACATCTTAGACTACGGAGAGGTATTAAAGCTATTCTTATTTTTGTTATTGTGCAGTTAGCTGCTGCCAAGGACCCTGAATCTGCTTTCTTTAAGCGATTGGAAGGTCTTCAACCTTGTGAGGTTTCGGAACTGAAAGCTGGCACGCATATATTTGCAGTTTACGGTATGAGTTATTACAATATTTACAATAGCTGGAACTTTTTCTGAGATTTTAGTTTAACTGGTGTCTAGTTACTTTTCAGGTGATAACTTCTTTAAGACTGCATCCTACACGATTGAGGCACTCTGTGTCAAGACCTATGAGGATACAACAGAGAACTTGAAGGAGATTGAAGCTCAGATCTTACGAAAGAGAAACGAGTTGCGGCAGTTTGAAACAGAGTACCGAAAAGTAATTTTTAACTATTAGAGAGTTCAGTCAGTTTTTTAGGGAGACATGTAACCTGATGACTTGCTATATTCTTTTGCAAGGCTTTGGCACGCTTTCAAGAAGTTACCACCAGATATACCCAGGAGAAGCAAACTGTATGTTGATAAATCTCTTTTCTCTTTATTAAAATTGATTCCTTTGTTTTTGCATTTTCTGCTTTGGTAGCACAGAATGCTTCTATAGAATAGATGTTGTGCTCATGGACCACAGAGGAGCTCTTGCAGATCCTTTCTGGCATACTTTTGATCATTCTAAAAGTGTTTGATTTGTCTATTTTGGATGATTCTGAAGGTGGATGAGCTGCTAAAGGAACGGGATACAATCCATTCAACCTTCTCTGTGGTGAAAACACCAAGCGGAAACAACTTGAGCAATGGAAGTAGCAGCAAAGCTCAGGGAGAGGAATCAAAAGGCGATGGGGATAGTGCGGGAGAAGAAGGCGGAGCAGAGGGTAAAGACAAAGCTAAAAGGAAATGGTTCAACTTGAACCTGAAAGGATCATCTGATAATAAGAAGCTTGGTTGACCAAAATACAAACTTGTTCCTATGCTGGTACCTCAAAATCTCATCAGGTTCATTGGTATTTGTTCATTCACCGAACTGATCCGTCGCCACTGGAATTTTCTATGTGCGGTTCTCTAAAAATATATGTTCATTGGAAGAAAGATCCATAAGCTCTTTTATTACAGAAGGATTGTTGTGATCATAGGAAAGTTTTTTTCAGCTCCAATCTTATGATATAACATTTTGATTCATTGTAAGTTTTTTTAAGTAGCCTATTCTCTCTGGGCCTTGTATTGGTTAAAAGAGTATGAAAATTATTTTCTTACAGAATTGGGCCCTTAACTAGAACAGTGGACAAGATTTTAAGAATAGTTTTCCTGAAAAAAAAAGACATTGGAGCAAATTTTAACTAACTTTATTATTCGATTTTTGTATAGAATACAGTATTTGGTTTTTGTAGTGATGGACAAATGGAGTGATCGTGAAACGTTCAATTCGATAGACTAAAATATTGAGAAATTATATTTATATATATGCATCTATATTTATGCCTAATTGAGAGGAAAGTCATAGCTAAATATGTTTAATATGATTCTCAAACTTTAGTCTTTATGCGTATGCATGAAGTTACTTAGCTTTTCCTTAATGAAAGTATTTTTTTTAAGTGATTGTAATGTCAAATGACTAGATTTCAACTAAACATCGTCAATATGTAGTAAGGATGTCAAATTATATATAAATCAACGCATAAAGTTGAATGATTATTGGGTTATGTTAAACATTATTAATATCAAAAGGCCGACCATTAAAAACGATAAAACCTGAGTTTGACTTTTGAAGCCTTTGGATTAACAACAATGTGATCATGCAGTGCGGTTAGACTGTCTTTAGTAGGTACAATTGGTAACATTTGAATGGTTAAATATTGAAGCGAACAAAGCATTTTACAACTACCAAATAATGTATTTTTTTTGTATCATGAGACTTTGTAGTAACTCAGCATTTTCCGAGAAAGGATAAAATCCGTCTGACACACAAATGTTTCATCTTACGCAAAACCCTTAGAAATGGTTTTTTTTATATAAAATTAAAGAAAATATCAGCTTCCCATGGTTGCTTCCTCGATGTGAGGCATAAAATGTGGCTGCTTATTTTAACAAAAAAATGGGTGGCTGCTTGTACCTGGAAATCACGGATCAGTGGCACCGTCTATGCAATTAGAATGCAACTATTGATCAAATTCATTGTTTATATATATACTTAGAAAAATACAAAGGCACATGTATGAAGGCTTTATCAGAGAATATTGCAGAAATGAGTCGTAAAGTAAAACTTGGATAAAAAACAAATAACCTTTAATTTTTATCAACATCGTATTTAGATCTATAATTGGAGTATTTGCATGACCAAAACAGAAAATTTAATGATTTGTATTAGTATCACTCACTATCTAACATGCATATAGAGTGTTTAGAAGAAAAAAAAGCCTGGAGTATTTGCTTAGAAATTTAATATACAAAAATGCATTTTTTTTAAGTTCTTAAATATGTGTATGAACTCAAGTATATATATTTTTTCATAAGATCAATTTGTTTTATTTTAAACATTTCTGCTTTTCATGCCCCAACATATATTAAAAATTTTCAATTTTCTTAGCGAATAGTATTAAGTTGGCATCTAAGAGTTTAATTAGATGTATATAAATGTGTGTGTGGGTTAATGCAACCACTTGACGTGTCCCACTTGGATTAATTTGTAACCTAAAGCCCTTCTGCTTTAAGAAAAGAAGAAATTAGTGTAGTTAAAGATTTAATTTTCTCGATTAGGTGTCACTTGGAGTTCATAATGGGACTTTGTGATGAATCATCACACCCCACCATCTTTGTCTGGTTTCAGAAAAATGCTTAGGAGATATATCCGTTAAAGGAGATTTGGACTTGAAAAATCGAATGTCTAATTTTGGATTTTTTTCTTATAAAAATTTCAAAAAGTCGAGTCTCCCTGATGTGTGGGTTATATAGACTAAATTAATCGCATTTGTGAACCAAAAGCTACATTATAGTTTTATAATTATCCCTTTTTCGGGAGCGACTTTATTTTAAAGTATTATTATAAACCCCATTGGTTGAATTTCGCTGCTAATCAAAATTTGGTGGGCCATTAATTTGATCTTGGAGATCTTATAATGATAATTTATAACATCATTTCTATCAAAATTGATAGACTTGACATGGGTACCTAAATGGGTGCTAGACAAAAGCATCGAGAGATAGACAGCTGGTAGTTCTATTTGTCAAATAATAACACTTTTGCTGGGACATGTTTTATATAATTTGCAAGAAGATGTAATTATGAGTTTAATGAGATTAAACACCACTATTTTCAGATTGTCAAACTTATTGAATAGGTTGTCATCAGTTTTGGCCTATAAATTATTCCACGAGTTGGGATGTTGCCACTTCTTTTGGGAAATCTGTTTTAACCCATTAGTATAGCTTTGATTTAGGCTCTTTACAACAAATTTTATAATACCTTTTCACATGGACTAATGTTTTTGTTTCAATCGAATTTTAGTTGAAATTTGAAATATCAGAACATCATCTAATATGAAAGAAGAATCGACAAAACCCCATCAGTGTTATAAGTTATAATTATACACTCAATGAAAATTGCCAAATTGGCCAATACTGTACATTCATATATTATTTATTCTCTAGTGCTTAAGTCTTAGCCTAAAGTAGTTTTATTTTTAGCTTATATCCTAAAGTTGATTTGTGAAGTAATCTAAACTCTAAAGAAAGCAAAAGCTACGCCATAATCTTAGGTCAAATTATTATGTAGACAATTGCTGGTGAAACCAGTTCTCAACTGTCTAAGACTCAAGTTTAGTGAGTCTTGTCTCCCATCCCAAGAAGATGCAAGTTTCTTTTAAAAAAAAAAAAAAAAATGGGAATTTTGCAGTGGTGTTATACAAAGAGGGACCAACATGGGTTATATATGGTTCCTATCATCCCTAATAAAATAAATTATAAGAACTATATAAAAAAAAATCAGTTTTATGAAGAAAAAAAAAAGTTAGCAAGAGATGGCCTATATAGATTCATAATCACATGTGTAATCCTTCATTAGTGGAGAAAACCTAAGTGCCTATGTCCACCCACTTTCTCACATTTACAACCTTTCTCATAGCCTTTTTTTTTTTCTTCTTCACTTTATTAGTTTCCAAACTTGCTCCTTCGAAATTGGCAGGACCTAATATCTTTTTTTTTTGTTTTTTTTTCTCAAATCGTTCGATCCACATTTAATACATTAGTCAGCCTTAAAAGAGCTTTATTCAAAATATTTGTTGAAATATCAAAGATTCCATTGTCTCAAACAAAAATATTTCTACTAACGTATCGTCAGGGTAGAGGGTATATATATTTCGACTGTCAATCCAACCGCCATACATTATTGTTCTGTCAGAATCTCTCATGAAAAGATCGATGAAGTATCGACCCTGTGATGAATAGATCTTAAGCGCCTAGACCCATGATATACCAACTCTCTTTCTAAAGAAAATTCAGTGACAAATCACTATACGAAGGTGGTTTGGTCCTTAAGCGAGATTCAGTTCAAAATGGACATATAAAAGTCGTCATAGCATCAAAAAAGCATATTAGGCTCATACATGTAAAGTTGCAAAATACCTAAAGTAATATACGAGGGACATGACGCTCATTGTTAATTGATTTAACACTAAACACTAAACAAAATTCTGACACATTTTGTCACATGGGGACGATGATTCAATGAATAACAGAGGAAATAAGCAATCAGCTAGATTTCGTTCCAAAAACGAAAGAGAGAAAAAAATTCACACGATGAAACAAAGAATCAGAACTATATGACTATGTCAAGTTCGGGAAAAAAAAAAGATGGACTTATGCCAAGTGGTCACAAGCAGATTTGGTCCACCCACAAGAAAAAAACCTACGACTTACATTTGAACTCGTAGGTTACATTTTAAAATTAATATTAGAATAGACCAATCCTTGTTTTCCTAGTCATAGGATAGGCCAATCCTTAATATTTTTAGTCATAGGATAGACCTATCTATATGATTGATTGTATGTGTTTTTTAAGTAAATTTACACATTATTAACTAGAGTCCTTATAGTTCCACCAGGAGACGAGAAAGGAACATATTAATTCGATGCACAAAACATTTATTAACAAAAGTCAAAAACAAAGTTTCATTGGATCCGCTCAAGATAAAAAGCAGAAACGTTAATTGCATGTTGGGCTGGCATCTTTTTGCTTTTAGTTATTTCCAATAAGAAAAATTTGATATATAACATGATTATCATCATGCACCCAAACAAGTGACAAAATAATAATCTACCTACATAAATTATTTGAATGCATAAATAATTTTAGGTCTTCTCTATTGCGAAGTCCACATGACATGTATATTGCATATTGAGGAGCGTATGGTTAGGAATCAATTCTCACATTCATCCAATACATTATATAAATTAAATTAGATAAATTTTTAGCCTTTATTCGTTTAGGAACAAAAAAAAGGTAGATCTACTCTAAAAGACTTGGAGTTTTGTGAGATGTATACATGTTATGTTAACCAAAATTACTAATATGAAGGGCTTAAAGAGACCAATGCGATGGTCATGTGCTCCATTAACGAGAGATCCAAGAGATTATAAAAAAACTCAAAGCGCCTTCCACACACTTTTAATTGAACTTTCTAATATAATGTCATACCACCATACGTATCTCAAGTCAATTCCACTAGGGATTTATTGTAGTGTGAATTTTCTTGATGGACTATATGGAGCGATTTTATTTACAAAAGAGATACGGTGAGAAAAATGTATTTAAGTAGTTTGTTTTTTTCACTCGTGATTTGTATATGCGACGTGTTATGATATAAATAACGTGTTATCCAATAAAATAGCATATTATCTATTTTCTGAAAAATGTAAAATCCATATATTTTTTTAAAGATGCACGATGAATGATTTAATTTATTTATAATCTTAACATCCTTCAGTTTTTAATTGTAAACTAGTGTTGCCGTGTTGGTGTGAGAAGAGATTAAAAGAAGATGTACATGGAAGCAACCAAGAAAAACGAGTTATGTAGATTCTCGTGGAAGATATATATATATAATTAAAAGGGAGACAAGATGGGACATTTCTCCAGCCCCTAACAAAGACTTTAATTTATCAGATGGGTTTACACAATTATTATTCTTTTAGTTTTTTTGTACAAAGTAAAGCATTAATCAAATCTGAAACCACCCAATTAACTTTTAATTGAGTTAGTAAGATTCGGAGATCTATGAGCCCTCTATAATATGTGCAAGTATGAGAACTGATATAGAAAAAGTGATTAACCCCGCGTGTGTGTGTGATACGTCAATCACGCAAAACATACTCGTGAAACAAGGAATCGTCATTTGGCACGTAATTTGTGGGGAACATGTTAACATCTGAGACTTTATTTTGGTCGTTCCTCATTTTTCCTTAACAAACCCCACTTTTAAGTAGTTTTCACATTACTTAGCTTTTGTCTTCAAATGCTTTTTCCTTTAAACTATCTTACTTATTCAGAGATTAAACTGAACATTCTTTCAAATTGTTATACACGTTTGACTCGAAATTATTGGTACTAGAGTTGAATTTGTGTATATATTAGTATAATTTATTATCACTTATTTAAATTGTTATGCAAAAATCGTAACATGATAATATGTTTTTGTATCGTTGTTATATCACTATCAGAGTTTAGATCCGTATCAAATATATTATTGAGAAGAAAAAAAACTATGCGGTCAAATATTTTTTTTTAACAAATTTCATAATTTTTATTTTAACATAAAAGAGCTCAAACATGAGTCTTTTTTTTAATATGATCGATATTATTAAAAATGAAAATATACACAAGACTGATAGCTGATGTCAAAGGATAATCCAGTTTAAATGATAAGAAAACTCATTTAAATTTTATGGTTAATTTGAACTTTGGTTAATGAATTAGTGATTATAATATATATATATATCTAAAAGAATTGAATTCTTTTTTTTGGGCTAAAAAAAAGAATTGAATTCACAACTCAATTTTTGAATGGAAGCTAAATTATGATCATTTAAAAGAATTTGGCAAAAAAAAGAATTGAATTCACAACTCAATTTTTGAATGGAAGCTAAATTATGATCATTTAAAAGAATTTGCGTTAAAATTTGTTTCATTATAACTTTTAAAGTGTTGTACATGTAAAACATTTCTTTCTGATAGTCATAATTAAGACAACTTTGGCTTTATGTAAGAAAGTAATTGTAATAATATTTCATAAAATTAAGTAATTTGACTTTGATAAATATTTGAGATCGTATCTGAATATAGATACGCACGATAATGCGACGGGGACACGTGGGACACACAGAAGTGAGATGTGGGACTTTTGTTCCTTTTTATTTTCACATCTTCAATTAGATTCTCATTTTTTCTTTCTCACACATTTCAAACTTTTGGCTTCTCGGTCACTTCAGATCACATCCCACATTATATGTTATGCTTTTTTTTCTCAATAAACAAAAGTTTGTTATGTTTATGATAATATTTGCTTGCATCTACTCCTTCTTGACTTTACTCATCACTTTCCGTCTGTCGGCATCTTTTTACTTACTAAAATACATTTTTGGGTGAAATTTAAGCAACATACTAATTCAAAACAAATAACTGTTGTCCAAAACTCCAAATGTTTAAATATTGTGAAGAAAATGTTTTTAATTTGATTCTATTTTAAATTTTAATTTTTGTGCGCATTCAGTTATTAAAAGAAACATAACTAAAATTTTAGGTAGTTCGTGAAAAAAGAATATTTACAGAATTTTTCTTTTGGCATCTACATCATCATAGATAATTTGGTTTTATGTTATTACCAATAATGATTAATTAATTCAATCTAATGTAACTACTTGTAACACATGTAATTAAAAGAAGAATTATAAATTATTTAATGACGGACAATTTTATAGCATCAAACTGAAATATGTGATAAACTTTGCATAAACAATATGCAAAATTATGCTTTTTTTTGGGAATCAAACTTTGTTGGAGATACAATCCAAGTCCAACATCGGAAGTTTGATGGGACAATCAATAATATATATAGGGTTAGGGCCAATCCACTAATTGCCAATTGGTTTTTAGTTGGAAGCCCAGAGTTAGCCCAAATTCAACATGGTATCAGATCTCAAGGTTTATAGTCTGGTGGACCTAAGAAAAAATGGATATGAACATACCTCAACCCGAATAATGGGGGGCCCGAGAAAGGAGCTTATTATCGGTCCGAGTGAGGG
>OVAQ01001767.1:0-15925 GCA_900406345.1 Erysimum cheiri
CAGTGTTTCATTGGAAATCGTAAGAAGAGGGGAATTTTATTTGATCTGGATGTGGAAGAGGGGAGTTGTATTTGATGTGTGTTTAGGAGATGTGGAGGAGGTGATTTCTATTTGATGTGTGTTTATGAGAGAGATTTGGCCGAGTGGAGGAAGAAATAAGGAGGTGAGGAAAAAAGGAGGATTTTTTTTTCTGTGTAACTGCCACGTGGCAATCTTTAGATGATTTTAGGAGTAGCTGAGGTGGACACTCTCTAAGGCCTCCAATACCCCTTTTATTAGTATAGATTATTCGGCAGTTCATGTCAATGCCTTTAAAATCAATCAATGTCTTCGCTTGAGTTGCTATGTAGAAAGTGCTATTAATACCACTGCCGCACAAAACATGTAGCTTTTTCTTCCAATATTATTAACCAAACAATAACAAAAGCAAAAAACTCAAAAGAGGATGGTAGATAGATTTAAGAAATAGCTCGACTTTAATTCAGAATCTGCTTTTGCATCTAATATATACAAGCAATTCTACCATTCTTAAGCAAAAAACTTAATTTATTTCACAAACGAAGATTTGAAATCTAAATGCAAAGTTCAACAATATTTAACCTAGCTATACGTGTATAACTTGTCCGTTCTAAAGCTCGGCATTACGGTCTCTCACATATGTACCATACTCTCCAGCAGCATCAGAAGCCTTTTCCTTTGCACTCTCATAAGCTTCTTTTGTCTTCTCTGACATCGAATCCTTAGCTGCACCATACCTCTCCCCAACCTTATACATTGCCTCTTCTAATCTTTCGGCTGCTTCGTTCCCTGATCCGTTTGCGTCTGCTGTTTTGCCTTTAGCATAGTCCTTCGCTCGCCCTGCAGTTTCTCTAACATCCTGAGCTTTATCCGATGCCATGTCTTTAGCATTCTTAGACCCTTCTTTGACTCCTTCGTATGTTCTATAAGCATTCTCTTTAGCTTCACCACTCTTATCAGTAGCCATCTTAATCACGTCCTCCGCTTTGTCATAGGCAGCGTCTTTGGCGTGACTTGCCTTGTCATAGGCAAAGTCCTTGGCTTGACCAACCTTCTCAGAGGCTGATCCCGCTTTGTCGTAGGCCATGTCCTTGGCTTGTTCCGCCTTCTCATAAGCTGATCCCGCTTTGTCCATATCCTTAGCTTGACCGGCCTTGTGGTAGGCCATATCTTTTGCTTGACTAGCCTTGTCGTAGGCCATGTCTTTTGCTTGACCGGCCATGTCGTAGGCTGATCCTGTCTTGTCGTAGGCCTTATCCTTGGCTTGACCGGCCTTGTCGTAGGCCATGTCCTTGACTTGACTGGCTTTGTCGTAGGCCTTGTCTTTTGCTTGACCGGCCATGTCGTAGGCTGATCCTGCCTTGTCGTAGGCCTTATCCTTAGTTTCACCGGCCTTGTCGTAGGCTGATCCCACCTTCTCGTAAGCCATGTCCGTAGCTTGACCGGCCTTGTCGTAGGCCATGTATTTGGTTTGACCGGCCTTGTCGTAGGCCATGTCCTTAGCTTGACCGGCCTCTTCATAGGCTGCTCCCGCCTTGTCGTAGGCCACGTCCTTGGCTTGACCGGCCTTGTCGTAAGCCATGTCTTTAGCTTGACCGGCCTTGTCGTAGGCTGATCCCACCTTCTCGTAAGCCATGTCCTTAGCTTGACCGGCCTTGTCGTAGGCCATGTCCTTGACTTGACCGGCCTTGTTGTAGGCCATGTCCTTAGCTTGACCGGCCTCGTCATAGGCTGCTCCCGCCTTGTCGTAGGCCACGTCCTTGGCTTTACCGGTCTTCTCGTAGGCCATATCCTTTGCATCACCAGCCGTATCATAAACATAATGTTTTGCGTTTTGAGCACTGTCGTAAGCAGATTGGGCTTTGTCTGATGCAAAGTCCTTGGCATAACCCGCATTGTCATAAGCGGATCCAGCCTTGTCATAAGCGTAGTTCTTCCCAGTTTCAGTTTCTTCTGCCTCACCTTTCTTGCTTCCCAATCCACTATACCAAAAAAAAAAAAAAAAAAAAAAAAGGNTGGATCATTCACTTAAAAGTCTGAAATGCAAGTGATGACTACATATAAATTTCACATCTACTACGTTCACAATTTAGATTTTTTATTTTATTTTTATCAAACACTAGAGATTATGGTTTCATTAGAAGAAATCAACACAGTCAGAATAAAAGTATGATCATGCCTACACAAAAGTTAACCCTTACGTGGAGATTTTGTCGGAAACCCAACCAGCCCAAGAGGCGGTTTTGTCCTTTGTGTCATGAGCCGCTTCGGACGCCATTTTTTTAGCGGTCTCGGCTGCGTTTTTAGCATGCTCTGCTTCGCTTCTAACCATATCCTCTGCTCTCTCTGTTCCCCATCCATAGCATTCCTTCTGCCAGGTCAGCATCACCACCATCGTGAGCAGCATCATCATCATCACCGTCCTTTTCTCCATTATTCCCATTTTCAAAGTTTCTATTTGTTATTGGTTTGTGGTTTGTTTCTGGTTCCAATCTCCATGGGAAAGTTTATAGTTATAGAGGAGAGAGAGAGGTTATCCCTTTCTTTCACTAGATAAGCGGTTAATGTTCGACACGTGGTTATTCGATGTTTACGTGGCGATTAAAGAGGCGGTTATGCTGCTCGTGTATTTGCCACGTGGTGACTTGTGGTTAGGGCTTGCCGCGTTAGTGTCTTCCGACCCCGAGGTCACATGGCCTCGTAGTCGTAGAGTAAAGTTTCAATATTCAAAGGTTTAGAAATATGTTAACAACTGGTTTACAAAAGAACCGAAGCCGTGCGCTTAGTCGAGTTACTAACCGGATAATTTCTATAAACCGAAATTTTTTATAGTCATGTGTGTTAAAAGATCACGTTGTCTATTCTGAGCGAGTCCAAATTGATTGTAAATTGTTCCGATAAGTGCAATCGTATATTGCTAGAGTCGTTTGTGAAAACGTTCACTATATTTCTATGTATTACATAAAATTATATTTGCTCCTCGTGATTGTTATTTTGGTACTGCTATAAGTGACAGCAACAAAAAAACCAAGTACTATTTTAATCCTCTAACATTTTATTTTGATAAAATCAACAATATTTTAGCATAAATTTTATATCTTACAAAATTAACGCTACTAAATGGTATATCTATCTTAAAAAATTTTGGCCCATAACTAAAAAAAATACTTATGAAATTTTGAATTTCATTTAATATATATTCATTTGAATTTCATTTAATATATATTTTATATTATTATGAAAAGTACAACTGTATATTTTATCTAGATTAAGATATGGTGATAATTGTAATATCTCAAAAATAGATATAAGAAAATTTTCTGTATACAGATTACTTGTATTAGCTGTAAAAAATGTTAAATTAACTCTAATGAATTTAATCAATAATTTGTTCAAATTTTTTCCCAAGAATATAGAACAGGTCTTTATAAAACAGCTCATAAATAATTAAATGTGCCTCTCATGAGGAGTTGATGCATACATTTGTCAGACTGTTATGCAATGTAACAACTAATATAATGATATTGCATTTAAAATATGATGAATGTTTTATCCTTAAGAAATTTTATAGATAATTATGAAATATTTCTCAAATGAGAAAATTAAATTTTAATAAAAATAAGGATTGGGGGAGAAAAATTACTTATAATGACCTATAATGTTAAATTTCTATATGCTATACACCTGTATAAATAAAGAGAACATGTTTTGGTTTTTAAGCATCAATTTGTCTTTTGTTTATCCAAAACTTGAGAGAAAATGGTGAGAAGTAGCAAAGGTCGTCAGAAAATAGAGATGAAGAAAATGAAAAACGAGAGCAACCTTCAAGTTACTTTCTCAAAAAGAAGGTTTGGTCTTTTCAAGAAAGCTAGTGAACTTTGCACATTATGTGGTGCAGAGATTTTGATGATTGTGTTTTCTCCCGGTGGCAAAGTGTTTTCTTTCGGTCATCCAAGTGTTAATGATCTAATTGATCGTTTTTCATATCATAACAATAATTCTGTCTCCCTCCACCAACACAACAACAACAATCTACAACTTGCTGAAATCCGTCCGGCTAGAAATATCGAATGTCTCAACGAGATACTCACTCAGGTAAATATAATTTTTTTCTTAAGAAAAAAACAAGAGAATATCTATATATTGTAATTCTATAACACTGAACTTAATAATATATATGCTACTAGTACATGCATAGACATATAATTGGTACTTAATTTGTTAAAGGAAACATAGACCAATACAATCATTGTTATATAAACCATATATCGTTTTACCACAAAATGAAAGAATCTCGTCGTTGCAGGAGCTGGCAAAACAGGAAAAAGAGAAACAAAAAAGAATGATTCTGGAGATTTTGAGAGAAACCAGAGAAAGAAAAGGAATATGGTATGAAAAAGATGTGAAAGAACTCGACATGAATGAAACCAACCATCTGATAATGGCTCTTGAAGACGTGAAAAAGAGATTGGTAAGTGAAATGACGACTCAACATTCTCAAGTAAATGTTTCTCAGAATTACTTGGCCGAAATTTCTGGATTTATTGGTGGTCCTAATGTTGATGTTGGCATTGATCTTTTTGATCAAAGAAGAAATACATTCAACTATGATCCGAACATGGTTTTTCCTAACCATACACAATTGTTTGGATACAACAATGATGGAGTTATCGTTCCGAGACCCAACATGAACTCTATGTCAAGTTACAACTTCAACGAGAGCTAGAGTCTGAAGCTAGAAGAAGAACAGCTGTGATATGAAAATCAGCCTAATCAATATTTGAGTTATTATGGCTGTGGTTACTGTTAGATTGTTCTTGTGTTGTGAGACCTGAGTGTGTGTTCTTTTATCCCTTTAATTTGATTCAGTATGTTTGCTTTCCCTTTTCATCGTTTATTTTTCCTTTGTATTTTGGATATTATCGGGCTAGTCACCCGCAGTTTAATTTCAATATTTTACTTTTTATTTTGCTATTTAAGATTGATGTTATATAGTGAAATCAAAGAAGATTTACAAATGAATAATAGTACATCTTTTTAACAAACGCACATCAGACAAAAAAATTACATAATTTAATAACTAAAAGTGTTCATATGTAAGAGAAAATCTTTAATACAACAAATATGTAATCTAAAAATTCAATTTTAGAACTATCTTGTTTTTGAATAAGTAAATGCAATTAAATAATCAAATCCAAATGACTAAGAGAAGAGTAATGGTTGACAATCTTCAGAAGCAAGCCTAAGCCTTTGGTGATGTTCTTCAACTTTATATTCAACAATCTCTTTGAAAAGCTGTGAATCCAATACACAATCATCTCGTCCGTACACTCCAGCTTGTACTCCAGCCACAAGCTTTGCGATCTCACGGCCAGAGAATCCTTCCGTCTTCTCTGCAGCCTCAGAAATCACTTTATCAGTTAAGTCTGCTTCAACGGTAATCTTCTGTGACAGCTTCTTAAACAATTGACTCCATTTGGGTGTTGTGTCTTTGTCGTTGTCACTCTTCTTTAGATATTTGTTGAGATAGAGATTGAGAAGCTTGAAACGTTCTTCTTCCCCTGGAAGTGGGAACTCAATGACTTCATCGATCCTGTCTGTAACCGCACTATCAAGATCTCCAGGTCTGTTTGTAGCTAGGACAAGAACAATGTCCCGAGATTGATCACCAGTTCGGAAGAGCAAAGCGTTCAGAGCACTACGTTGAGCCTCACTCATGTAAGTGCTGTTACGCCTGCAAAGAAAAAGGAATCATCTTTCTTTAATCCCGGAGAAAAAGTTGCAATCTTTTGGTTATTTTAGGGTCAGAAACCTTAAACACTAAAACAACCACTAATCCTTGTTGAATATCCTGACATAATGCAGCTCAAACGACCACTTATATATCGGTTTTGATTTAAGTAAATGATCCGGACTGGATTATCAAAGGGTTATAGGAAAGAAGAGAGGGTGATCTTACTCGCATAGAAATGCATCGGCTTCATCAATGAAAAGAAGTAAGCCTTTGTTCGATTTCTTAGCCCAATCAAATATCTGATGGATTTTGGTAACAGCTTGCGATCCCAAAGGAGCAACATCTCCTCCTGTCATCATAGCATAATCCAGACCCTATAGCAAATAATTGTATCTAAGAACTCATAAAGACGGGATTAACAAAGCTAGTAGCATAGTTTTGATAATAACTCACCGATTTCCGAGCTATTTCCCTTGCCACCATAGTTTTACCAGTACCAGGAGGTCCATAAAACATCATGTTGCGAAATGGTGCTTGATGGGATTTGGTATTTGATGTAGCTCTAGCGAGATGCTCGATTCGTTTCTTCAAAGAAGGATGGAGAATTACATTATCAAGCGGCTTTTTCCCTTCTGCTGCAGATGCTGATGCTACCCCTGAGATTCTGTTCTTTAATTGAGACATTGAGCCTGCCCATGGAAATCTACCCATGGAAGATTCTCGAATAAGTGATGGTTGTCCAAGCATCCTATTAATATAACCCCATGTAACTCTAGCTCCTTCACTGTTAAACACAAAAGATTCATGAAACAGATTGCATTAGAAAATGGTAAAAGAATCTAAGATCACTCGAGTCAAATCAGACTGGTTCAAAAATCCCATAATATTTAGTTTGGAGATGCATACCGAGTTGTGTAAATCCCTGCAGCTAATGCAGTAGCTCCTCCAACAGTCATAATCAGCTTATTTCGATCGGTTAATAAGGTCCTGAATCCCCCTGTCAATTTCATATAGAAGTAAGCAAAAGGAACAAAAAGAACTGATCTTTCCTTTTTCAAAATCAAAAGCAAAAAGATATAACTTTCTTGATTTATCAGTTTCCATACCTTCGATGTGACTGAACATTGTGTTGATTGCAGCAAGCCACTTCTCCCTTTCACCATTTATCCTTTCCATAAGCAATCTCCTGTTTTGCTCTTCAGTAAGTTTGGCTTCATGAGCCCGGCCTTCAGCTTCAGCCATGGCCTTGACACGAATCGTCTCTCGCTCAAGTTCAGCTCTCTCTTTCTCAGTTTGGCGTTGCTGTGCTTGGATCTGTTCTTCTGTGGCGATTTTTGCTCTCTCTTTCCTAATAGAGGACTCCTCTTGCATCTTAACCAATTCCACATTATGATATCTCTGAGCTTCATGATCTGTCTGTATTACTCCCAAAACCAAAAACATTTGTCAGATCTTATACTTCAGGAAGCTTATTTCATCAAAGATAACACATATAAAGAGTAACCTGCTGTCTCTTTCTGGCTAACTCATCCTCATATCGAAGATTTTGCGCTTTGGTTTGCGCTTGTGTCTGCAAAAGATTTCTCTGGTCCTCAGCCAATTTCTGCTGTCTTTCCTGCGCATTTCAATACCCCCATAAAACGAAAATCATATATATATCGAAAGTCTTATGATCATTATAAACTTTGCAATCATATCAAGAATTGCATCAAAAGATGAAAGCAAAATGAAAATTTCAAGTTAAGAGTCGATTACTCACAATGTCATTGTGTGCCTGAATAGCTTCGTAATGAGAACTCTCTGCCGCTAATTCCGCTAACCGAGTTTTCTCCTGCTTCCTCATAAGATCAAACACCTAAATGGAGAAACAAGAACTCAACATCCAATTCTACAATCACCAAAAGATACATCTCCACAAATCAAAATCCAATTTTTGAGTCAAAATACTCTCTTTGCTAACGCCTAATTTCAGTCAGAACTTTGTAAACAGATACGATAAGTCACCTGTTTGGAATGGGGAGAGCTATTGATATCTCTAAGAGCTTTTGCAGCTCTCTCAAGGGACTCAGGATCAAAACCCGACCCTTTAGCCTCATCAGGCTCTGGTTTAGACTTACTAGAGTTAGAAGAAGATTGATTCACCGGAGAATCTGACGGAGGAGGAGGAGAAGGAGACGAAGAAAAGAAAGGAAACCGGAATCGAGAATCGGCGTACGCACGGTTCTGGGACATTGACATTGAAGTGAAAGCAGCAGCTATCGCCGCCGCGGAACACAATCTAGAAGCCGCCATGGATTTCGACAAAAGAAAAAAAGAACCCTTTTCTGGAAATTGAGAAATAGACTTAAAGGTTGATGAAAGTTGTGAAATTGACGGTGAATGGTGGTCGATTTCTGGGTTTGCCGACCATAAACCCCACGGTGGCTGGCTTTAGGGTTTAAACGGTAAATGATAAAATCTCAACCGTACATTAAGTTTCTCATTTGCTTGGAGAATAATCAAAAAGCTGATATGGGCCTATATTTAATAGGGCCCATTGTTGGGCCATGTTATATAGTGATTGAATTGGATTATACGAGATGAAACTTCTTAAACTCAAACCACGACTGAACCATTATTGGCAGGAAGAAACATTTGTGTAAAAGTAAATGACTTTTTTAAAAATGTTTGAAATTTGCTAAGGTTTGTACATTTGTTCTCCACTCAGCTGTGAAAAATATATATTTGTAAGATTCCGTTTGTTTAGATCACGGGTACGTAAGATAACTGTCCTTCATATAATTATTAAAAATAAAAGAAATTATTCCACAATCCACATTCTAATTATTAAAATTACCAAATACTAGATTTTTAGTTAGTATATTCCCGATGGAAGGGAATATAAAAAAACAAAACCACACCATTTGAGCTAGTGGGTATAAGGATTATTCGAACGTACGTACTTGCAAATTTATATAAGTTTTAAAATATGGGCTATGTTCTCTACTATTTTGTTATCTTTTAAGCACAAATCTAATCCACATTATCCACTTAACTATTAACTATATTATAAAATAATTTAGACCTCACCAATTTCTTATTTTAATTTTAATTTCATGCATTCAATTGTAACATGTAGTTTGACGTTAAAATAACCGGTTATGCACTGTATACAAAATGTTCACAACCGTCATTTTATAAACGGATGGTTGATTTTTGTATGGGACGCAATTTTGTGCCGGCCGTGAATATATACGAGACAGTGCTGTAATATATCACAGAAATAATGTCTCTCTTTCTCAGAAAAAAAGATATAGTACTTGTCTTTTTCTCTCTTAATGTAATTATTAATATTGAATTGTATAATTCCAATTATCCGTCATGGTTCATATGGGTCGCAATTTCGCCGTATAATATACAAGGCATGTGCTCTAAAATATTACTCGTACAGAATAAGCTTTACTCATCTTCTTCTTTTCTTCAAAGTATATGTTTTTTTTTTTTTGGCACAAACGAATAATATAATACTCGAGATGAATCAAATTCACAAAAAAGTCTATAGCTCAATAGGGGACCTCTCATATTGACTTTTATTTTTTAGTATAAAAATAATAGTATTTTTTAACCTATCATTTTTGTTACTTTTATCATTACAAAAAAAAAAAGAAAAAAAAAGGATCGTTTTGCTATATGACTATATGAAGAACCATAATTTGTAAATAAAAATTATACTGTATCGAACCGTAAAATAAATTGTGTTTGTAGTATATCATTTAAATAAATTTTACAAATCATAGAAAATAGTGTTTTTTTCCTTTTTCCATGGAAAATAGTGTTTCATCATTTTAAAATTGTTTGTTTAAAATACATGCAAATCCGATAATTTTTAGAAATAAACACACACGATAAATGAATCAACTCATTTACAATTTCACCATATATGCCGTGTTTGCATGCATGTACTCTCCTTAATTTTAGTAGTTGTTTTCATAAACGCAAATAACTAATACTACTATGTTACGTTTGCAACCTCTGTGAATGAATAGAGATGAAGAGTTGAAGACATTAATTTTCAAACTATTTCTAATATTATGGAGTATATTTATACTACATTTTTTAGGACAAAAAATTATTACCACCGAGATTTTAGCCCGTTCGTATTTAAAGTTTCAAATCACATTCCATGCAAAACGTTTCCCACCAAATACAGACGCGTGTCGCTGAGCACGAGAACCAAACGATCCAATATTGATTGATCCGCCAGAAAAATAAAAACTAAAAACAATTATCAACTCTATTTCTTTTATTTACCATCATCATCGATGATCTCTAGATTTTATTGCGAACACTACCGTATCAAATTACAATGTTCATTGTTGACAAAACAAAATTTCAATGTTCATGATGATTCTCATCAGGCTACGCGCCAAAACGACGAGGTGAGTGCAAAAGGGATCAAAACAATATGTTCAGAATCGTTTTCTCAGGGGTTTTATAATCGTTCGATCTTGTTTGTTAGATTGATTTTCTAAGATTTGTGTAATGGATATAATTTGTGGCGAACTAGTTTGTCCGAGTCTTGCTACTAAATGAAACTCACATTGATTGATTTAGATTAGCACGGAAGTAGAGGATTCTTACATTAACATCGTTACAAAAAAAAAGAAAGTAAATACATAAATATCTTTGCTTAGATGTTCTTTGTGAATGGTTTTGGAACCATGTCGACTTCAGAATAACCTGCAATACATCAAATCCAGATGAATTAGTGACTTCAGAAGACTAAAAAGAGGGTAAAATTAAAATGACCGAAGCATCTAGATAATCTTGTTACACAACTTTAGCAATTTGATCAGGTTTCCCTAATGAATTTTTATCTTGTTACGATATTAAGAAAAGTGGCAAGACCTGTCTTAGATATTTTATCAATTCTTTGATAGTTTCGAACTAAATTAGAAGAGAAGGGGAATTACTTAATATGTCTGTTGAGTAGTTTTTGCAATGGTATAAAGACAAGAGACATGGCACATGCTATCATTATGTGGGACTTTGATTTATTTTTTTGGCTAAAAGACAGATATATAGATGGATGCAAACTTTTCATCAGGATATGGCTTTTTGCGTCTTTTTATTGTATATAAATATAAGAGATAATGGGTTAATGATCAATTTCAAGAACTTGACGAAACTAACTTTTGTATTCTCTCTGTTACTAGATTGCTTTTGGCCCCACAAATAGAAATTGGGACAGTTCATAGCTATGGGAAAATAATGGTGTTTAAGAGATTTGTTTTTTCATTTATTTTATCCTTGCCTGGTGAAACAAGAAGACATGCACAGGCATATATATAAGAAAATGGAGATTGCATGTCTAATACAAATACTTTCTTATGCATAATTGTTGTTTCTGTTTACCTTTTAGTGTTCCTTAAAAGCTTTCAGTGGTTGTTTCCGTTTGAACGGTAATTGGGATGCGGATAACGCCCCGACTCTATGTCATTGACATCCCTAATGAGGAGCTCGTAGTGTCTCCTTACTTCTTCAGGTGATTTGCCACCAACTGCTCTGGCAACGTTATTCCAACGGTCAGGAGTGTCCTGGTCATATATAGCCAACGCCCTTTCAAATAATTTGTTCTCCTTACGTGTCCAAGAAGCGTTAGAGCTCATGGAGTTGGAAGCCATTTCACGAATAAGTATGTATATTGAGAGTACAAAGATTGAAAAGAGCCTTTTGATAGTGGAGATCTGTTTCTTGTGAGGGAGAAAAAGAAGGAAGTTTGTATATATGTATGACTTGATGAAAATTAAAGGAGTTGATTTGGTTAGCTAAGAGATGGAGAAGCTCCTTATAAGTAGGACGAAAAAAGTATGGTGTGGGGTTAAGCCAGTTGGAAGAATAGATACTTTAAGAGTGACTATTTCGTTTAGAAACCACATAAAGTCTGAGAGAAGGTACACAATTGTGAAACAATCCAATGAAACCTGAGATTCCTTGACCATATATGCCAATAGAAATTAATAAGTGGTTTCCTTTTTTTTCTCCTTCTTTCTACTATCCGTACAGTATATAACTAAGGCAGTAACCATGCTTTTAAAACTTCCCCTACCTCCTTAAGCATTTTGTAGAGATCTTATCATCACTAGAATGTAGTATCCGATGCTTATTGAACACATGAGATTGTTAGATTATGTTTGATATGCTTCTTGTGATCTCCATCCATTTTGATTGGAAATATCTGTTTACGACAGGTTAGTGATGATATGTCTTTTCGTAGATGCGATATATGTCGGAGTCATTTAGTAGTGTCGTAAAAAGAAAACACAAGCCCACTTCATCGATTCTTGCCATTCTTGTTCTCATGGCTCTTATAGCAAATGTGGTAATATGTAATCATCTGAGTGATCTCTTTTGTTACATTTGGCTTGTGTTGAGCATCTGTTGACAAGGACGGAAACTCGTGCATGCAACCCTTATTAGTGCATATATATATCAAACCCTTTATTTGTATGTCTTGATGCTCGTTTTTGTTTGATAGTATGTCTTGATGCTCATTAGTAGCTTTAGCTTTAAATTATATTCCCTCCAATGAGAAGACAAATCTCAGAGTATTACTAAGAAGTGATTTGGGTTAATAGTGAGAAATTAGGCCTCCAAAACATGTTCCCTCTGGACAGTGACCACAGCAGCATTCTTTGGCAACCATAAGAACTGAACCTTGTTAGGTTATAGTAGTATATTGATTTCGTCATCAAACCAGTCCATCGTTATCTTTTGTAGGTATAGGAATCTTTGCTTTGTCCTTCTTTTCTTAAAATGGGCTAAAAAGATTGGCTGATTTAAACCTTAGTAAACTAGCAAAAACTACTTTTCTTGCACGCCACTCCTTTATAAAGATTACCTGCGTTTGTCGCAGGCATACAAAAATTTACGTGGATATAAAACTGAAAAGTATGGATATAAAAAGTAAATAAAGAAAAAATGCTCCATTATATTTGAAAATGTCTTTTAATAGTTAATAAATTTGTTTTAAACTTTTCTTTACATAAAATTCTGTAGTTGACGATTCAGTGAAAAGAAATTGTCAATGTCTGGTAAAAAATAATATTGATTAAATTATTTGGTTCCAACTATGTGAAATTGTGAACTATAGAAAGGAAAATATATATAAGTAATGTTTTTAGAAGATAGTAATGTCTATTCCTAAATTTATATATGCTTCATACTTCTAAAGATATACTAATGTGTGTGTATATATATAAAAAACAATCGTAAGATAATCAATGAAAAAAAAGTTCTCTATAAATTCACTTTTACATACAAATTAAGATACAATACAACACAATTTTCGAATTTGTTCATAGAATGTTTTCAATTTTTTTGCTTCGTTCATAGTTGATACATACATTACTAAACCGAAGTTGAATATGCATTATATAATCACGAGAATGGAAGAGCAAAATAATTTTAAAAAGCACCCTTTCGAGGATATTCAGGTGTTCTTGTTTATTTTTTTCTCTTATTTAACATCGAGTGGTAATACAAGTGGACAAATTCCAAATCTTGGGAAGATCTCGTCGATGAATCTTATCGGCGTACATCTGCGCCTTTCTTACGCTTCTCCTGCTCCTTTGTTTTGGACATTTTTTTAACTTCTTCGATTCCTCTCCACTCGCTATATTTATTGTACTTATTATTATAAGAAATCTGTATAATAACAAAAAGATGAAGATATGGACTGTATTTCTTCTCCCAAAAAGTTGTAAAATATCAGCTCTCGTAGTACTCTTTGGTCTCTATTCTAAGCTTTGTGATAAAACATTCTTTTGGCAGATACTCATCTCCTTTCAACTTCACTTGCCCACTCAACAACTTGTCCATTTGGAATATATTTTTGGACTCTTCCATTTGGATCCGTACCTTCACGTATACGCTTCATTGCTTAAGGTAACCACTCATATATTAATTACTCTTCCATTAGTACGAACGTCTAACTATTTCTGCTTCAAATTTTCATTAGAATATTAAGTTGTTTTTTCTAGTCATGTGACTCCTTATAGCCAGTTTGTCCATATATTATGGTTAGATTACGATGGCTAATTGATCGGTTTGGTTATGTTAGACATTAGAGTTAGTCTTATATGAGCCCAACCGGTTTAAAATGATCATGATGATATTGTATGATATAATTCCAAGTGATTTATGATAACTATTTCATTATGTGAACAGGCAATGTTAGTTTTTACCCTTTATGTACCCATTTAACGTTAATGTCTTCACGGAGTTTCAACTCATAAAACTAACTGGTTTTTAATGGATTTTTTTTGTTTTACGTATAGTGTGTGTCCGTATGGGGTCCTAACACTATAGATTACTATATGGACATATAGTACCATCTCCTAGCTTATGACGGGATTAATAATAATGTTGTTGTCTCAGTCTATAGGGGGCACAAATTCTCTTTTCTTCTTTATTTGATTAGATTCCGATCTTACCTGATCCCTTAGAAGTGGACCACATTTGACGTTTCGAAGATGCTCCCTCGTAAAACCTCTATTTAACATATTTTAACTACTTTGCATTTTGCCCAAAAAAAAAAAAAAAAAAAAACCTTTTTGCATTTTTATTTTTTTTCAGGNCTTCTTTTCAGGGTTAAATATAAAGAAATCTCATGGTGGCGTTATTATAAGGACACAAATTAAGTGCAAATAGAATTTCCAGTATTTAATTACCATATAGCATTTGTTCCCGAATCCAGATATTTTGATGTCATCATAAACATCAGAAACTTAACTTTTTGTTTTTGGGGATAAAATGTATTAAAAAATCATTCATTTTTATCACGGTTTTAAATTAGGATAATATGACTGCATTAATCGTAATAATCAAACTTATTTAATTGGATTAGTAAATTTGTTGAGTGATAATCCTTTAATTTTTTATTGTACGTATTTTTTTTTTTTTTGGCAAACAATTTTTTTATACACGTATATAATTCAAATTCGTGTGAGATGACGTAAGTGAATATGTGCGTCACAAGAAATAAATGAGAAAATGAAAGAGCTGACCAAAGGAAAAATATCTCTAACTAGATCCGAATAGGATAACCCAAGAAACTACTACCATATGTTATAAGATTAGAAAAGACCTAACATAATTTCGAAGAAATATACCACATCTCACTAGTTGTGTGAATTGTTTGGTGATTACATTTACATCGAAGATTAATCAAAATCTTGCGCTCAATCCAAGTTCGGGCGATGGCTAAAAATTTCCCGTATATGAGTTAACAAGGTCATTAATTACTTATTTTGACTGTTTATTCATATGCCAAAAAATGAGATTGTGAAAAATATTATACAGAATAGAATGCACACAAATTCTCTAATATCGATCTGTAGTTAGTTTTCTTTCAAAAATCCCGACATCATCGAATTTTCTATTAGTTCCAGCCAGTATCATCAACTTCCAATCGATAATGATATCTCTACGTATATTTCATACGGTCTCTAATTATCCATTAATCCAAATACTATGAGTGGGCTTGAGATCCATTGATCATTAACTTGTCATGGGCCTTTTTTTTTGACAGCGTCATGGGCCTTTTTTCATCTAACCTATACATCTATGGAATGAATGTCTACCACCAACTCCAAACGCGTGCCAAACCAAAACTTGAAAATTTTCAGTCTTGATATCATGTGGGTGAAAACCATCAATAGCATAATGTATGATTTAAAAAAAAAAACTAAAAATAAGAGCCTGACTAAAACTCATTTAATTTGATCGAATCATATTTAAATATCGTCTCTTCGTATATATTATATTCTACAAAAAAAACACTTGCATCTAAGTATCTTACAGGTTTAGCGTAAAATGTACTTTCATCTAACCTATACATCTATGGAATGAATGTCTACCACCAACTCCAAACGCGTGCCATACCAAAACTTGAAAAAATTTTTGACAGCGTCATGGGCCTTTTAGCTGCCACTAGTTTATGACAACAAAATTTTCCTTAATTGTGCCTATTCTTGATAATGATATTATATATACCGTACGTTGTATTTTTATTTTATTTTTTTTCTTAATACCAGGAGGTTCTGGGCCAAAACTCGTAATCCCACCAGATGCAAAACCACATCATGTAATATTAGGGGCCGTTATTGGTTCATTGATTTATAAATGCATATA
>OVAQ01001768.1:0-15913 GCA_900406345.1 Erysimum cheiri
GGGAGCGGTCCGTTGCCGGAAGTAATCGATTTCCGACGTCATATCCGTTCCGTCGATCCACCAGCCTTCTACGGGCCTCCCGACGCGCTTACACCGCCGACAACCGGCTCTCCGACGACGATTCCTAGAGGGAGCGAACCGTCACAGAACTAACACCTCCTTTCCAGATCCGGTGGTTTCCGAGCAACCCGAGCCTCTTCTTCTTCTCGATCCGGTCCAGGGAAGCTCCAAGGCTGCAGTCACGGTGGTGGTGGCTCAAATCCTCCGCCGCTTCCGATTCCCCGAGACTGAACAGAAGATCCAAACACCATCTCCGACTTCCGTCACACCGGTATCTTTCTATGTCTGCGGCTGAGCCGAGGGCTTCCCGAAGGCTCGCCGGCGTCTTCAAACCGTGGCTCAATCAGTAGTGCCCTCCGCCGTCGACTTGAGTAGCCGCCGATGTATCGAAGGAGTCCAGATCTATCTGTCGGTGAGAGAGAAGCGGCTCACTCCCGTTAGGGCCTTTGCAGGTCAAGACCGTCGATGAAGCGCACTTACGGTGGGGTGGAGACTATCCCTCATCGCCGGCGAGAGCCAGAGACGGAGATAGTCTCCGGAGCGAGATGAAGCAGACGAGATCTAGATCTGAAAAATGAGAGAGAAATCGCCCGACGCGTCGAGCCACGCGCTCGTTTTTCTTCAAGTGTATATCTTTAATGTGTTTTTCCTTTTATAAATTACTTGCACCAAAAATCCAAAAAGCTTAAAAGACAGAAAAAATAAGCCATTGAAGATCCTAAAAGACACCTTTAAATCTTCAAACTGTAAACAAAAAAGGAAGTTGTGTACTCTACAATGCATCTGTCGGTATAAAGCAAAAAGACTTTGATAGTTTGATACTTTGATGATTCATGGGGTTGAAGAGTCGCAGCTGTTTACGGTTATGTGTCTCTATCTACATCTCAGATCTAATTTTCTATGTTCGGAGATATCAAAGTCTCACATTTCTTCTATGAATCTAGAAACACATATAACATTTGCCGTCACGGGAAAAAAGAAAAAGAAACACATAACACTTCTAATAAGAATATTCTATTGAGATTCGAAGTCAACTATTAAGTGTTTATTTTGATTAAAAATGTAATTATTGGGATTTATTAATTCACGAACTAATTATACAATTCGTATGACGGTTTGGGCCGTGGTAAGGCCGAGGTCATGCTTTTCATTAAATAACATCTAGAGTTTACGAAATTACCCCTTAGCTAACGCGCTGTGAATACACGTTATTAAGGGGTAGAACCAAGATTAGCCAAAACTGCCAATAAAACCATGTGAGATCCAACGGCTGAAAAGGCTGTTCCTTGGGGAACATGCCAAGATCTGACCCTTAATTAACATTTTCACCAACCAATAGACTCTCATCCGCAGCTATAAAAACCAGCCATTTCCTCTACTGGTCCACCAGCTTCTCTATCGTCTGCCTTCTTCCGCATCTCTCTAATTTTTCTCGATCTTTCCGTCCAACATGTCTGCCTTCACCAGCAAATTCGCCGGTATGATCTCTCTCTCAATCTGTCTATCTCGTCGTCCCTATTACTTGTTTCGATTCATGCTTTGTTTTCGATTCGTTATTAAGTTTCTAGATCTGTTGTTTTGCTGCTTGATCGCATGTTTTTTTAAGTGTATAGATCTGGATTAGATGTTTTACCTTTGCTTCTTCTGGTAGTTGAGATTAGATCTGACGATGATTTCTATGGTGAAAAACTATCGTAGATCTGATTCAGGTTTATCATATCGATCTGTCATAGTAAATTAGCGGATCTAGTCAATTGTACTCACGATCTGAGGTTTCAACGTTGTTCTCTCTCATGGTGATTGATTTGTTTTCTCAGTTTTGTAAATATTTCTGAGTTTTTTCATTTTTGAAACCTATGCAGATGAGTTGATCGCCAACGCTGCCTACATCGGCACACCTGGAAAAGGTATTCTCGCCGCTGATGAATCCACCGGTACCATCGGAAAGCGTCTAGCGAGCATCAACGTCGAGAACGTTGAGACCAACAGACGTAATCTTCGTGAGCTTCTCTTCACCGCCCCTGGTGCACTCCCATGTCTCAGCGGTGTCATCCTCTTCGAAGAAACTCTTTACCAAAAGAGTTCCGATGGTATGAATTTCAATGGCTTTTTTCACTATGTTTACCAACTCTGTATGTGTATGAAGTGTTTTCTGATTGGATGAGCTTTCTTGTACAGGCAAGCTCTTCGTTGATATCTTGAAGGAAGGAGGAGTTCTTCCCGGTATCAAAGTTGACAAGGGTACCGTTGAGCTAGCTGGAACCAACGGTGAGACCACCACTCAAGGTCTTGACGATCTCGGTGCCCGTTGCAAGAAGTACTACGAAGCTGGTGCCCGTTTCGCTAAGTGGCGTGCAGTTCTCAAGATCGGCGAGAACGAGCCATCTGAGCTATCCATCCATGAGAATGCTTACGGATTAGCTAGATATGCTGTTATCTGCCAGGAGAACGGTCTTGTACCAATCGTTGAGCCTGAGATCTTAGTTGATGGATCACATGACATCCAAAAGTGTGCTGCCGTGACAGAACGTGTTCTTGCAGCTTGCTACAAGGCTCTTAGCGACCACCACGTCTTGCTCGAGGGAACCCTCTTGAAGCCTAACATGGTTACACCCGGATCAGACAGCCCCAAGGTTTCACCTGAAGTCATTGCCGAGCACACCGTCCGTGCCCTTCAGAGAACCGTCCCAGCAGCTGTTCCAGCCATCGTCTTCTTATCAGGTGGACAGAGTGAGGAGGAAGCTACAAGGAACTTGAACGCAATGAACCAATTGAAGACCAAGAAGCCATGGTCATTGTCTTTCTCATTCGGACGTGCGTTGCAGCAGAGCACTTTGAAGACATGGGCAGGCAAAGAGGAGAACGTGAAGGCAGCGCAAGAGGCCTTGTATGTGAGGTGCAAGGCTAACTCAGAAGCCACACTCGGAACCTACAAGGGTGACGCTAAACTTGGTGATGGAGCCGCTGAGAGCCTTCACGTGAAGGATTACAAGTACTGAGCATCGTCCATGGTTTGTGTTGTGACGTTGTCATCTTCCTAGATATATTTCTAGGGGTTTTTCGTTTTTCTACTTGACATTATCGGATTAAAGGTGTTTTTTTCCTTCAATTTCCTTCTGGATTTGTGTTTGATTTTGGTTGGGCTGTGTTTTTAGAATGAGTTTTTAAAAACCACGCTCAAATAAAAAGCCATTTGAGGTTATTTCTGTTGAACCCAAATGACCTGTTTTCAGGATTCGAAAATCAGTTTATGTTGATTCTCTGATTTTTTTACCCTAATTTATCGTCTTTATATCTGCTATTCGAAAACTCAGGATTATTAAACACGAGATCTGTCTATGAATCAAGCATTCTTGAATTTGGTTTTCAACAATATGAAATTTTAGCCTCCAAAGCTGTAACCCTTCGACAATATAAGAGTCAAAATCATTTCACCACCTTTAAAACAACCTTATATAAAGGATTAACACACGCATCAACATTTAGTCTCTGACCTTAACAACACTAGCTATGTTTTTGCCCTGTGGCCTAAAGCCACCAAGAACATTGATAGCTTGAGGAGTCAACCCAACATGTTGAATTTGCAGCACTGATCCTTGAATGCAAGGTGATCAGCCGGAGACAGAGAAGAAGCGGGGACTTGACCTCAGATCAGAAGCATTGGGTCCATTAGCAATAACAACCTACAGAATGCCCGGTTTTCCGGAGAAAACCTCTGTTCTTGCCTCGGAACATGATTTGGGCTTTAACTTCCGGTAACATTTGTTTGTATATTGTATTGACAAATAATTAGGTGTTTTCTCTTTGGTTGTTTCTATATGTCTCTCTCTCATGTCATGGAAATGTTGAACCTTTTTCTGCAATAGAGTTTATCAAATCTCATTCTAAAAGGCCTCTAAAGACTGTGTTGTGTCCAAAGGCAGTAACAGAAGGAACAAACCGAGTGTTCTCTCTATTGGTGAACACAATCTATGATGCAAACACCAATCAAAATGCTAAGCAATGCTCTAAAGCTCGCGTTTTTATGCTAACAAAAACAATGAAACCAACCAGAAACCAAGAATGAGCCGACACAGCCTTGAAAACAAAAGGCAAAGCAGTATACAAAAAAAAACTAGTGACATACTGAACCGTCTCGACTTTAATACAGAAACCAAACCAAACAAAACAAAACATATGGACGAAACCGAGTTATCCCACAACAAATATGATGGACTGACTTAAAAAGTGAAGGTATATTGAATTGATTTTCCACCGAACAAAGCAAATTCGTGTATACCAAATAGTTTGGTAGTATGTGTATAGATTAGCACATTGCTCTGTTTGTAGAATCGAATATTTCCATCTTACCAACCGATTGAATCATTTACATTATTAAAAGAAAAAGGAATTCATTAGATTATTTTGTAGTATAAGATAATGGAAATACTTGAAGAGCACAAGCAAATTTCATATTCTTTCCGTTTTGTTAACTGGTTTCTAGCAATATTTAACTCTTTCCGTTTTACTGAAAATTTCATTTCTCTGTTTTGTTTCACAAAAGATATTGTTTTACATTTTTTTACAAAAGTTTAGCGATATTTAAACTAACATATTTTTGAGGTACTAAACGTTTACTCATCATCGTCGTCATCGTCATCATAAGGTACTAAACGCTGCTGAGTGGGTTTCTTCACGATGATGTTAGGAGGGGTTGGAAGCACCTTCGTACGCTGCTGAGTGGGTTTCTTCACGATGATGTTAGGAGGGGTTGGAAGCACCTTCGTCTTCGTCTTTGAACCACCACACTATGTGATGACTATATACAAAGAAAATTCAACCCGTGCTGTAGCACGGGCTATATACTAGNGATGACCTCTATTGATGTCACAACCGCACATATTTCAACAATATCCTTCTTTCTCTGAGATTTCATAAAAAATTCCAGCTCTGGAAATCATCTTCGGAGTTTTCTGCGTTGAGGTCAGTGATGATGGTGTCGCTTGCTCAATGCATGATAAGTCTGTCACATTCCACCGCCACCTATAGCAGGTACAGCATGTGATCCTTGTAACCATCTCTCTTCTTGCAAAGGTTTTTATCTTCATGTTTTATTCCCACATGTCAAATCTATTATCATTTTTCTTTCCTTACAGCAACTTGGCAGCATTCTACACACGAAATCTAGCAGAGAAATATCCACCATTACTCCAGGTGAGTTCTTTGACTATTTTCTCACTAGATATTGTTGAGATGACATTGTATAATGTCTAAATAGTTGCAAAACAGCTAAATTTGTCCTCTATTTTCCTTGTTTTTATTGTAGCTTTTGGTAACTTTCTGGCAAGATAAAAGCGAACAAGTTCGTATGGCTGCTCGGTCTTTATTCCACCACACTGCTTCTATGGCAATACCTCTTCCATTATGCAGCGATCACGCATCTGAACACGCAAAACTGGTGAGATCCCTATCTGGAATCAGTCTGAACGAACCTAAAGTTCTTAGCACAGGGGAAGAACATCCCACAAACAGTGTGGACTCTGAGCATATCCATCAAGCTCAACGGCTTTCTCAGGCTGAGGAGTCGGAACTACTCTCCTGGCTTGAATCTTTTGAAATGCAAGACTGGATTTCTTGCGTTGGGGGAACAAGTCAGGACGCAATGGCGGCTCACATCATTGTTGCGGCTGCCTTATCAAACTGGTACCCAAGCCTAGTAAAACCTGGTCTACCCATGCTAGTCGTTCACAAATTGTTGAACCTGGTTATGGCCATGAGTGAAAAATACAGTTCAACTGCTGCGGAGCTTCTCTCAGAAGGAATGGAGACTACATGGAAAACATGGATTGGACCTGACATTCCTCGGATAGTTTCAGACATATTTTTCCAGATAGAGTGTGTCAGTTCCTCAGTCGGAGCACATCACACTGTACCATCATCGTCTATAAAGGAGACTCTGGTCGAAGTTCTTCTTCCAAGTTTAGCCATGGCGGATGTCCCTGGATTTCTTAGCATGATAGAGAGCCAAATATGGTCCACGGCTTCTGATTCTCCAGTTCATGTAGTATCTCTCAGAACTCTCATCAGAATAATCCGTGCTGCTCCGAGAAATCTGGTGCTGCATCTTGAGAAGGTATCTACTTTTACATTCAGCTACAATATTTGAGATCTGAATAAATAGGACACTTTGTCCGATATATGTTATGTCCTTAGAGATATTTGAATAACAGTTAGGAAAATCGTGCAGGCAGTTACCTTTGTTCTACAAACGATGGACCCAAGCAACACCGTCATGCGTAAAACTTGCCTGCAAACCTCAATGGCTACACTGAGAGAAGTTGTGCGTGTATTTCCAATGGTAATCCTAAACGATTCATCAACAAGGTTAGCAATCGGCGATGCTATAACAGAGATCAACAATGCATGTATCCGCATATATGACATGCAAAGGTACAAAAGCTTACATGCTTTGTATTTTCGTCCCACCTTTATATCAGTCTCTAAGTGGTTTGCGTAATTCCCATTACAGTATGACAAAAATAAGGGTTTTGGATGCGAGTGGACCTCCGGGTCTTCCAAATTTACTCAGAGGAGCTTCAGAATCTCCGGTAACAACAGCTATATCAGCTCTCAGCTTTTCACCAGATGGAGAGGTAAATTTACATAGCGAAATTGTAGCTTCTGCACTACTGCAAACTGATGTAGAAATCTTGAGATCCGTAAGAAAAAAATTTCTATGAATTGTAGGGATTGGTTGCGTTTTCAGAAAACGGTTTGATGATCAGATGGTGGTCATTAGGATCGGTTTGGTGGGAGAAACTAAGCCGAAGTCTCACACCTGTTCAATGCACAAAACTGATATTTATTCATCCATGGGAGGGATTTTCATCAAACTCTTTGCGGACAAGTGTGATCTCAAGTATCACAAGCGAAGAACAAGAACTTCCTCTTCAGGTACTTACTTGTTTATCATCATCTCATTGCCAAAACTCAACAAAAGTCCTCTATATGGCATTAAACCGATACTTATTCTTCTCGCTGTAACTCGAACAGGAAACCTCAAAGAACATAAGCCACGCAGAGCGGCTAAAGCAGCTTGTTCAGCATCTTGATCTCTCTTATCGACTAGAATGGGCCAGTGAACGTAAAGTAGTTCTAACAAGACACAGTGTTGAGTTGGGCACTTGCCTATTGTAACAGCCAATGTAAGACAATCTTAATCCCATGTTCCTCAGTTTGCTCGAGAGTTCTCTTTTTGCAGCTTTCCAAAAATAGCAGAGGTATCGAGTCTACTATGCTTTCGGTTCTCAAGAGAATGAGAGTGTTTTTTTTTTTTTTGGTGTCTGAGAGCGAGAATGTGTTTTTTATATTTGTACATGAAAAAATATTTCTTCAATATACCAAAGAAATTTCTACCAAAAAAAAAATATACCAAAGAAATTTATTGAATTTAAGTAATTATCCAAATTTTCGAACAAGAAAGCAACTCGGAGATTTTGAAAATGACGTAGAGAGTGTTGCTTTTTCAGGTATAAAACCGAAACGACTACGTTTTGAAGCTTCAGTTGTTTTAAAAAAATATATATATATATATATTTCTAAATATATATAAAGACTGCGGTGTAAGTCAGGAGATATACACATAGAATATTTGAATGATGATGTGTATTTATTTGAATGATGATGTGTATTTATTTTTACAATCAATAGTACATGTGCTTTAATTTGTTATAATGGTGTTACTAAATTGAATTTTCTCCATCGACATTTACCAAAAGTAAAAAAAACTTTCTGCATTGATCTAAGATTTTTTTTTTTTTCTATGAAATACATTTTACGAAAACAGTTAGTCTGAAAAAGTCTCCATGCATTCCTCATTCAATATTTGCATGAGTAGCAACTTGGAATTTTGGGTTGATATGTATAAGTAAAAATGTTGAATATGATATGTATAAGTAAAAATGTTGAATATGATATGAATGACTTTACACTTGAAGAAATATTTTTGAGATATTGAATGTTTCATAATTTGACGGCATTTAAAAAATGTATTCATTTAGGTTGCATGATTTTTATTTTATCATATGATAAATGTGATAAAACGTATGTCAAATTTGGCGTGTTTGGTCGACAAGGCGAACCAGGCAATTTTTATGCATACATTTCTCCTTTTAAAAGAAGTTTAACTTTCCACTAAAAATTATTCAATCTCTCTACATAGTCAATTATATGTTTTGTAAAGTTGGTCAGATGAAAATGAACAAAAAAATGTTAGAGGTTAATATATTTTAATTTCCTTAAAAATATAATAGTTGATTACTAATTAAAAGCAATGTGGATACGGCTATACGGTATTAAACATGTAATTCTTTCTTGTCATGCAATAGAATGCACAACTTTCTTTATTTGGAATTGTTTATTCATAAATGTTTTCGTAAATTTGGTTTAAACAACGATTACAAACTACAAAGTACAAATAACATTATTGAAAAACTAACAAATGTCGTTAAATTTTATGGGTATCTTATTTAGCTAACTGTGAGTGATAATTTTTTTTTAAATGATATTTTTTTTTTATTATTTTTTTTTTATGGCATTGGTCATGAAGTTTAAAATATGTTGCACGTTTTTTTTTTTAATATGTTGCACGTTAATATCATATTATATATTTATAATTTTTATTGAATAAATCAGAAACTGCATTGTCTCTTTTCTATATCTTAGGAGGTAAAAATTGACTTAAGTTTCTTTCTCATCTTCACGATTTTCATAATATAAATTTTGGATTTTTTTACGTATAGACCAAATAAGCTAGCATAAGAAATAAAATAAAAATCATATGACATATGTGTAATTACTACTTTTGTTTTGTGATAATTAAATGACCAAATGACTAATGAGTTACTTTATCTGACCCGAATAAACATCATAAAATACCTCCACTAATGGTTTTAAGAGCAAGCAATAAGCCATATATAGGGCTTCAATATCATATGGAGGAAATCGATTACTGTATATTGTTTAATGTTGATGGATCGACGTAACTGTAAAAAAGTTCTAATAAACTCAAAGTTATGATAAAACCCTATAAACATTTCCAATTAGGTCGATCAATCAACGATGAATTACCAACCTTAAACAATATACTTGGACATACATTTTGTATACGTTTATTTAACAACATTTAAAACTTCAGTTCTAACTAGATATCTAAATCCTTTTATACACGTTTATACATATGAAGAAATGGAATTTTTAAGATCGGCTCATGATGATCCTTTCCTTACATCTGGAACCAAGTCTTGATTAGATATGTAGTAGTTGCACCAAAATGTTAATCATTCCTCTCAAAACTACAAATAGTTGAGTATTCTAACCTTAAGCTAATAATTAATACGATTATATGCTTATGTGTTTTAAATATATTTTTCACATTCTCGGGTCCTTAACATCTTCTTATGCTAGTAAACTCACGTGGAGACACGAACCATATTGATCTTTAAAAATGTTATTCGTTCACCAATTTCCACCGGTTTTCAGACAACGAATTTAATAGTAGACGTTTTCAAAGGTTGATCGTTGGATCAGTATACCATCCCGTCGTTCATCCAAATAGTAGGTGTTATTATGCAAAAAGTCCATCAAACAATCAAATATATAACCGAGTGTTTGATAATTCATATGAATCAAGGCTAGATTTAATTTGAATGCTCTCCTTGTTCAATATATATGGTTGACTATTGTTAGACAAAAATATTCAAATTGTTTTATAGGATTTAGAGATCGTAATGGTTTTCGTAATCTTCGATTATCTTGAAAATAATAATTATTTATCTTTTTTTTTAGATTATAGGTCTAGTATGAGGTTTTGTAATTTTTGATACTCTGAAAAAAAACCAATTATTTTTCTTAAAATCCCAAAATCATGTACTGTTTAATAGAAAAGTACAATTTAAGTTTATTCAAATATAAGAAAAATCAAATGAGAAACTAAAGTTTTTAAAAAAAAATTGACAAAATAATTTTTGTTCGGCCATTGCCAAAACAGAAAGTCATATATATGACTTTTAAGTTTTACTTGGTGGTGTAAGCTAAACACATAAAAACAAAAAAGGTTATTTGATTGTTTTTGTTTGTAATATAAATTTTAATAAACCAAGGAAAAGTTACGTGAAAAGAATGAGCTAGAAACATTTCCTTAACTAGTGAAAATTGGAATTTGAAAAACATAAAGAATCTAAATAGAAAAATATGATCAACGACAAAAAAAAAAAAGAGACTCAAGCATTTTTAACGATAATTTTTGAAGAAGGTTTATCGAAATTACTTTGTTTCTAACCTATTTGTCAATGATAACGATGAGATTCCGTATAGCTGGCAAAGTGTAGCCATGTGAGCAATTGTTTTGTTATTTCCATATTGTGTAGATAGAGCTTTAATTTGGAAGGCAAGCGAGAGAGGAAAAGTTGACTTGATCCAAACCTGAGGCAACGCATTGATTGAACAATTGCTCCCTATTTTGCGGTTAAGTACGTGCCAAAAAACAAGTGGTCACGAATTTCTAAAGGATGTTTACAGATGGAAGACACAGGAGATATACCAGTTAAACACTTTGATATATAAGGTTTATAATATCTACCACAAAGTAAAATTAAATTTACGAACTATCAACTACTCCATATAGCTAGGTTAAACTCGCCAATTCTTTAGAAAATAGAACGCCTTTACAGAAGCCAAATTCTACTTTTGGATACAGAGAGACAATATTGAAATTATTGTTTGACTTTTGGACTAGATATCAAGATTAAATAATATGGTCAAATAATAAAACTTAATAATCAAATGGGATGAGTATATCGATATAAGTAAAACTAGATACAAGGTCGTCGTTTTTCATCGACCCACATTTAACTTAAAAAAGGTTGTTTTGTTACTATGTCAACTAAAAACGTTGAGACTATCAAAAAATAGTTATGATTTCTTTAGTTAGAGACTTTGCTGTCAAATTGAACAAATCAGTGCAAACTAGACTTATCAATTATTTTCATTGACGTATTGACAAAAAATATATCGGTCTGATAAAAAGGTTTTAAAAACATTCTTTTTATTAACTTACAATTAAAACAAGAACTCTTTGAATTCAAATAATCTAAAAACCTGAAGAAAAAAAATTACAAACCCAAAAAACCATAAAATTTTCAAAATAAGACCTGAATAAATATAGCTAGTATTATTGTATAAAATTAAATTTTCTTATTCATAATCAATTTAAAATTCTAGTTAATTCATAAGTTTTAGTTATCATTATCCAATTTTGACGTGGAGTAAGATTTGAGAAGTGGGGAAAAACAAAGAAAACGAGTCTAGAAGACAAAAGTCGTTGAGATTGTTGGTCAAAGTGAAGGCTTCAAAAAATCACCCTTTACTATTTTTCGATTTTTTGACTGGAAAAATCTTTGTGGAATATATGTTACTGGTCTTTAAGGCTGCCAAAATTGCATTTATTTCACTCACGACATTTTGTGGTCCAATGTCTGCCACTAACATAATTACTGATTCTAGCTTTCATGCAATAAGATTTGAGCCATATAATATTGGTATTAATATAAAGACATTCTAAAAATGTAGAGACAAATGGAATTCTATGAATTTTATTTAATTAATAGGAAAGCTTACGCTTTTCATTTTTAGATTATTCTAATCTAAAGCTGTCAAGTGAACAGTATTAATTATATTGTTAATGAAAAAAAATATTTTTTAAAAAAAAAGGTAGAGGGAAAAACAAGTGAATGTGGAGTTGAAATTATCAATACGTGTTTGAGTGCATTATTAAGGAGAAGGTGGAGATCTCAACCTCCTCCAATGAGTGGCTTTGTGAATTTTATTACATAAAGACTCTTATAATTAGTTTTTAAATCGAATCAAGAACAGTCCTAGTATTAATGTCCAATAAAAGGAACACAGTTCAACTGTTCCGACCATTAATTCTTGTTTATGCCGACATGATGTTTGCAGTGATATCATATCAGTATTTTTCTGGAAATTATAATTCTTCAGGTGTTAGCGTTATCAGTAGTATAGTAAGAAAAACAAAAAGCCAATTCTTACACCAAATATTGTCATCGTGACGATATAAACTTGAACTAATTGACCGTGACAAAACCTACATAACAATATTACAAAATATTAGTATATTCCTACATAAACTAAGATAATTGACCGAATTATTATTATTTACTTGTAATGTAACAAAATATGATTTTTAAAATTCCAATATATGATATACTATATAGTTGACCAAAAAAATATATATGTCTTTCGTTTTTTTTTCCTTTGACGAAATTCTATATGAAATTTCATACATTTGGTCCCCCCCTAAAATAAAACATCTACAATCACATGTTCCACAACACATTTTATTGGAACAATATTAAGAGATCACATTTATAAAAAAAATGGAAATGAAAATTCCAACATACAATTTTAACAAAACTTTAAATATAATTTTGTGTGTTTGTTGGAAGTGGATTTTATTATTAGTATTATTTTGATAAAAAGGGTTTTATGAGGAAGAAATATGGTGTTATTTTTCTTTTTTCTTTTTTTTTTTATAAATCATAGAAATATGTTGTTCCATTGGTCAACAAAACAAAGTTAATTCCAGTCCATTTTTTTCCATTAAATATTCAATTTTAACATAGATTCTGATCTTGTAAAATTCAACTTGATATTTCAATTCCAAATATTGAAATTGGACTTAGTGTGTATGTTCACAGGTCCCCCCACACAAACACAATTTCGTTCCAATCTCCCCAAAATGGACCAGTCCTCTTTCACAAATTTGGTTCAAATCCACCCCCAAAAGGCAATTCAAACTTTAGTGAAGTCAAACAAAATTATAAGAAACATTAAGGACCTTTTTGTAATATATACTTTTTTAGTTCTTTCATAATTTCATGGAACTTTCGCTAAAAAACTGCTACAACGCTACTTACTCGGTGTGTACACCTGAAAACTAAAATCTCTATATATATACACACAATCTCACTTCCCCAACACATCAAACTATAAACTAAACCTCAACAGAACAAAAAAAAAACACATAACAAAGAAGAAACATACTAAAGAGAAACAAAGAGAATCTGAGAAGAAGATAAAAATGGTGGCTTTTGCAACAGAGAAGAATCTATTGTCTAAAATGGCCTCCGGAGACGGTCACGGCGAGAATTCATCTTATTTCGAGGGTTGGAAAGCATATGAAGAGAACCCATTTCACCCAATTGATAGACCTGATGGAGTTATTCAAATGGGTCTTGCTGAAAATCAGGTAATGAAATAAAAATCCAAAACTTTATTTTTCTTTCTCTCTCTTTGTATAACCTAAAAAAACTAATCTTTTTTTGTAAATTATGTAGCTTTGTGGAGATTTGATGCGTAAATGGATTTTAGAACATCCAGAAGCTTCGATTTGTACATCAGAAGGTGTGAATCAATTCAGTGACATTGCTATTTTCCAGGATTATCATGGCTTGCCTGAATTCAGACAAGTAAGTAAAATTGTTGTCTGAACTTTAGAGAATTTGATCACTTTTGATTGATTTGGTTTCAAAAGATTCTAACTTTATTGTTTGTTAATTCTTTAGGCTGTTGCGAAATTTATGGAGAAGACAAGAAATAACAAAGTTAAGTTTGATCCTGACCGGATTGTTATGAGCGGTGGAGCAACCGGAGCACACGAGACGGTTGCTTTCTGTTTAGCTAATCCCGGCGACGGTTTCTTAGTTCCGACTCCTTATTATCCAGGGTATGTTCAAAGACTCTCAAATTGGTTATTGAGTCACATTTGAATTTGGTTTGGTTTGGTTTGGTTTCTAAATTTAGTTTGGTTTGGTTTCAGGTTTGATAGAGATTTGAGATGGAGAACCGGAGTGAATCTTGTACCAGTGACTTGTCATAGCTCTGATGGGTTTAAGATTACAGTGGAAGCCTTGGAAGCTGCTTATGAAAATGCGAGGAAATCCAATATTCCGGTTAAGGGTTTACTTATAACCAATCCTTCGAATCCGCTTGGTACGACGTTAGACCGGGAATGTTTGAAGTCTCTTGTTAACTTCACCAATGACAAAGGGATTCATCTTATTGCTGATGAGATCTATGCTGCAACAACTTTTGGACAATCCGAGTTTGTAAGCGTTGCGGAAGTAATCGAGGAGATCGAGGATTGTGACCGCGATTTGATCCATATTGTGTATAGTCTATCTAAAGATATGGGTTTGCCTGGTTTAAGAGTTGGTATAGTATACTCTTACAATGACCGGGTGGTTCATATCGCAAGGAAAATGTCGAGTTTCGGTCTGGTTTCGTCTCAAACGCAGTATCTGATCGCCAAAATGTTATCCGACGAAGACTTTGTTGACGAATTCATCCGCGAGAGCAAACTACGGTTAGCTGCAAGGCACGCAGAGTTAACCACCGGTTTAGATGGTTTAGGCATTGGTTGGTTAAAGGCCAAAGCCGGTTTGTTCTTATGGATGGATTTAAGAAATCTCTTGAAGACAGCTACATTTGATTCGGAAACCGAACTATGGCGCTTGATCGTCCACCAGGTGAAGCTGAACGTGTCTCCAGGCGGTTCGTTCCATTGCCACGAACCGGGATGGTTCAGAGTATGTTTTGCGAACATGGACCACAAGACGATGGAGACGGCTCTAGAGAGGATCAGAGTGTTCACTAGCCAACTCGAGGAGGAGACCAAACCGATGGCTACAACAACTATGATGGCTAAGAAGAAAAAGAAGTGTTGGCAGAGTAACCTCCGGTTGAGCTTTAGTGACAAGAGGCGGTTCGAGGATGGCTTCTTCTCGCCTCATTCACCTGTGCCGCCTTCTCCACTAGTCCGTGCACAGACTTAAGACCGTTTCATATATTGACTAGACCAGTCGTCGTTAATTAAAAGATCAATTTTTTAAGATTGATTCTTGACATTTGTCTAATTAAATGTATAGCTACGACTATCAAGTTGAATTTGTTTTTATAATGTATGTTCTATATGTAATTTTAACCGATTCAATAATATAAATGTGAAATAATAATTGTTTTTATAATGTTTTTCCAAATTATCATGAAAAGAAAACTCAAATTTCGATGTATTGGTTCTAATTAGGTGTTCTGATACCTGAGTTAAATCAAAACGTTGATTCAACCAGCAGAGAACCGGGAATTGTATTTAGTAAAACCGGTGAATTGACCAATGTGGAAGCTCTGTTTTAAAAAACTTATGGACCGTTAAGTTGGAGAAAAAATGTCAAATATTGTTGAGATGCTGAAATAAGCAATTTAAGTTGTAGAATTCGGCCCATATTCCAGGAAGTGGACAATTGTTGGGCCATCAATAAATTTTTAAAATAAAAATAAACCAAAATGAAGGTTATATATTGAACAAGTTTTGTTAAAGACTTGGTAGTGGAAGTTAGAGAGTAATCTTTTCATCATAATTAAGTTTTATTTTCGATTTTTTTTTTCATCAATTTTTTTGTTTCCAACTTAGATTTGTTGAAAAGCAGAAAAGAAAGATGATAAGAAAACTGGTGAAATAATTGTTTGTGGCCCACTTTGTTTTTCTTTTTGGTTGCATATATATCACACAAAAAAGAATTGTGGAAATTGTCCCAAAAAAAAAAAAGAATTGTGGAAAAAGACTAAAAGTAATAAAATTGATGTGAATCTTATCAAATTCAATCATTTAAGTTAAAAACAGAAGAATAATGAATTAAAATAATAGAATGTTTTTTTTATAAATTCCAGCATTAAATAAATTAAAATAAAAATAAATATCTTATTATATAAAGTACGGTTCTCGAAGTTAGTAACTCAC
>OVAQ01001769.1:0-15904 GCA_900406345.1 Erysimum cheiri
TCATGATTCATGTTTTATCAGTGAAATTTCACTTTATGTGTGTTTCATTTTAAAATGGGGAAATTTCAGAGAATCGTTTAATTTCACCATGGTTTATTACTTAACTTGTAGAACCATTTGCATAATTCGATGCAATTCTTAGACCTCTTATAATTTGTAGCCCATGAACATAAGTTATATTTCAATCGATGCTAGACTATTTGTATCCCATGAACATAATTTGAACCATTTACTTATGATTAATTTGTGTTCAGATTGTTTTCTGTCCACAAATTTGAATCCACTATTCTTATCTTATCTCTCAACTCTAATTACATATTTTTGGTTTTATCATCAATAAACATAATAACATGAAGTATACGAGTTAGCAAACTATACTAGCCAATTAGACTAAACCGTTCTTACAATTTTTTGATGTTATTAATCAGTTTGTGCCAGAGAAGTGAATGTTGCAACAATGATTATCATTACATAATTATCTTTTTAATTAAACGTAATAAAAAATGATTAACAGCTAATGTCAAAACTCAAAAAGACTCAAAACCGTCCTTCCCATTTCTTCGTCTGTGTGGTCTCTTCTTCCCGTAAACCCAAAAACCACTCAAAAAAAGATCTCTTTTTGAAGTCCTCAATTTCGATGGAGCTCTCCGAAACCTATGCTTGCGTTCCATCGACGGAGAGAGGTCGAGGAATCTTGATCTCCGGTGATCCCAAGTCCGACACCATCCTCTACACAAATGGTCGATCCGTCGTGATTCTCGACCTCAACAATCCCTTAAAGGTCTCTATCTATGGCGAGCACGCTTACCCAGCTACTGTGGCGCGGTACTCCCCGAACGGCGAGTGGATCGCGTCGGGTGATGTGTCGGGGACTGTTAGAATCTGGGGGACTCACAACGATCATGTGTTGAAGAAAGAGTTTAAGGTTTTGGCTGGTCGGATCGATGATCTTCAGTGGTCAGCTGATGGCATGAGGATCGTTGCTTCTGGTGATGGCAAAGGCAAATCTCTTGTTCGTGCTTTCATGTGAGTACTATTATCATCGCATCCCCATTTTGATTTGGTTCTTAGATTAAAATTTGATTTTTTTCGTGCTTAGCTCAATGGACTGAAATGTGTTGACTTTGATCGATCGGACTATAGATCGAATCTCAGCTAATCAATCACATTGAACTGATAATTCGTTTCGTATTCACAATTTTACTGAATTATTGGCTCATTTTGATGCTTAACGAAATGTTAACATGTATTAGGTGGGATTCAGGATCAAATGTGGGAGAGTTTGATGGACATTCTAGGCGAGTTCTTAGCTGTGCTTTCAAGCCAACTAGACCGTTCCGTATTGTAACTTGTGGGGAAGATTTTCTTGTGAACTTTTACGAAGGTCCTCCTTTTAAGTTCAAGCTTTCAAGCAGGTTAGATATTCAATTACACGTGCTTCTTTTCTTTAAAGAAAGAAGATACTTTTTCTGTATCTGTTCAATTCCTTTGATTGTGTGTTTCTGAATTGTTTACGAGTTTCTTGTTTGTTGGTCGACAGAGAGCATACCAACTTTGTCAACTGTGTGAGGTTTGCACCAGATGGAAGTAAGTTCATTACTGTAAGTTCAGATAAAAAGGGAATCATATATGATGGAAAGACTTGTGACAAACTGGGAGAACTCTCATCTGACGATGGACACAAAGGTAGCATCTATGCAGTTAGCTGGAGTCCTGATGGTAAACAGGTACTACTAAGTTATGTCTGTTTGTTGAACCATATTCTCAGTTCTTATCTAATACCATCATATTAGACTCGAACTACATTAGGCTTGAAAAGGGTCTATTAGAACAGCATATGAAATGAATTGGTCTGACCTGCTGCAGCATGTATATACACATGAGCTCTAATCGTGGTCTAGAATTTTTGGTGTATATATGAAGACTTAACGAGATGATCTCTATATTTTAATTCTTGATTCGTCATGGTTGATAATATACCTGCACTTACATATTGAATATGTTTGAATCATCAACCAGGTCCTCACAGTTTCTGCAGACAAGTCAGCCAAAATATGGGATATGTCAGAAGACGGTAGCGGAACATTGAAGACGACATTGAATTGTCCTGGATCATCAGGTGGAGTGGACGATATGCTTGTTGGGTGTCTGTGGCAGAACGATCATATTGTCACTGTTTCTCTAGGTGGCACAATCAGCATATTCTCAGCAACCGATCTTGATAAATCCCCCTTTCAGTTTTCGGGGCACATGAAGAATGTCTCTTCCTTAGCTGTGCTCAAAGGAAACGCTGACTACATATTATCCGGTAGTTATGATGGTCTGATATGTAAATGGATGCTAGGCCGTGGTTTTTGCGGTAAATTGCAGCGGGCACAAAACTCTCAAATAAAGTGCTTTGCTGCTCATGAAGAAGAGATTGTGACCTCTGGATATGACAATAAGGTAAAGTGGTTCACCCTTTAGTTTTTTTCACATGGACTGTCACCTTGATTTCTGTAGTGATCTGACTTTGGCGTTTAGGGGAATGAATGTAAGGACGAAACAAGTGAATGAGGTGTTTTTTTTGTTCCCTGGAATATTGACAATACTAAAGACCAAAATAGACCATTTACACTGGAAAAATATACTAATAATCTTGTGGTTTAGAGAATTTAAAAGAGCCATCATTGAAGGCCAAATGGTTTTGACCTTGTGGGACTAGGAGTGACTAATTGCTTATTTGTAATTGTTATAAGCATAATGATTACTGAAGCAACTAACTCACATTCTTTCACCATGTGATACTTATTCAGATATCCAGGATTTCCTATCAAGACGATCAATGCACAAACGAAGAGTCTATTGACATTGGAAATCAACCAAAAGATCTAAGCCTTGCACCCCTCTCGCCCGATCTCCTTCTGGTGACCTTTGAGTCAGGAGTTGTGTTTCTCCGTGGTGGGAAAGTAGTGTCAACCATCAACCTTGGGTTCACTGTCACTGCTTTGGCAGTAACACCTGATGGAAGCGAAGCCATCATCGGTGGCGAAGACGGTAAACTCCATCTGTATTCTATTAATGGCGACTCCCTCACCGAGGAAGCAGTTCTTGAGAAACACAGAGGTGCCATCAGTGTCATACGTTACTCTCCGGATTGCTCTATGTTTGCATCAGCTGATTTGAACAGAGAAGCAGTTGTTTGGGACAGAGTCTCCAGAGAGGTAATTAAGATTATTTAGAACCCAACCATGATATCTCGAATGCAAAGACTGATCTTATATCGTCTCTCTTTGATAACAGATGAAACTCAAGAACATGTTGTACCATAGCGCCCGCATAAACTGCTTAGCTTGGTCTCCAAACAGCACTGTGGTTGCTACAGGATCCTTGGACACCTGTGTGATTGTGTATGAAGTGGACAAACCTGCTTCTTCACGCATGACCATAAAAGGAGCTCACTTAGGTGGAGTTTATGGTCTGGGTTTCGCTGATGATTCCCATGTTGTGAGTTCTGGTGAAGATGCTTGTATCCGCGTCTGGAGCTTAACTCCGCAATAAGAGTCGAGGTAAATTATAAAGATCTCTGGACATGTCCGCTCTCTGTGCTTTGGAAAGCTTCTACTACTTATGAAGGCTTTGGATCTCCGTTTGGCCGTGGCTGTGTTAATGTGTGCGTGTCTTTTTGTCTGCATATCTTTTGTCAAAATGAAAATCTTTGTTTTTGTCTGAAATTGAGTGAGATCTTGGGTCAGTTTTTTTATTACTGATAGAGAATGGGACTTGAGATTGTGCTTTCTCAATGATTTTGGGCTCTATAATATTTGTTACTTTTGTTTTTCTTGCTAAATTTGAGTTGATATCAAAATGTCCCTAACACTTTTACCATTAAAATCTCTTATGCAAAGTTTGTCAACTGAGTGTGATTAAGAAATTGTAATTTTCAGTTAATTTATCTGATCGATATTTAATTAACCTTACTAACAAAAATGATAACTAATCTCCCANTGATATCAAATCTCCCATATTAATTATTCTAAGCCTCAAGACCCACATTGATCCTCGCTCATACAGTAATTGATAATTCAGTCACATTCTGTCCCTTAGTGGCCTCTCATGTTTCTTTTTCTCCTCCTCCTCTCTGTTTCCCGCTCCGGCAAATCTTCGCCGTCCGGAGACGGCGTACCGTTGGAAACCGGCGATCTTAGCAGACAGAGTTTTCCAGAGGGATTCTTGTTCGGAACCGCCACGTCAGCATATCAGGTCGAAGGCGAGACCCACCAAGACAGTCGTGGTCCAAGCATCTGGGATGCCTTCGTCAAAATTCCTGGTTAATTTCATTATCATTCTAATTATAAATTCACTAAACTGATTAATTAGCATCATTTTCATTTCTTTTTTTGGCCGTTGTAAACAAAAACAGGTAAGATTGCCAACAATGCCACGGCTGAGATAACAGTGGACCAGTATCACCGTTACAAGGTCCTACTTTAACTAATATTCTTTGATGTATATATTTTTTTAATAATACCAGAATATATATCTAATATACATTGGTGTGTTCAATGTTCATGATAATCACATTTCAGGAAGACGTAGATTTGATGCAGAACCTGAACTTCGATGCTTATAGATTTTCCATTTCATGGTCCAGGATATTCCCTGGTATTACTTTATAATATATAAAAATAATCACATTGCTTGCTTTTAAGATTGGTTCATAACTTCAAGCTTATGAATGCAGAGGGAACCGGTGAAGTCAACTGGAATGGAGTTGCTTATTACAACAGATTGATCGATTACTTGATACAAAAATGTATTAATTCATAATACATTCATAGACACTTGATTAAGTTGATTTGATTATTAACTTTCTTATGAATACAATATAATTCTTAGGGATTACACCGTATGCGAATCTGTACCACTACGATCTTCCGCTAGCCTTGGAACAAAAGTATCAAGGCCTACTTAGTAAACAAGTAGTGTAAGCATGAACCTTTTAACTGTCTTCTTTTCATTCGTTTCCTACTGCAAAATCCTCAAAAGTTACAATCTTTTGATATAATATAATGAGACACTTTACAGGGACGATTTTGCGGATTACGCAGAGTTTTGTTTCAAGACATTTGGAGATAGAGTGAAGAACTGGATGACGTTTAATGAGCCGCGCGTAGTTGCTGCTCTAGGTTATGATAATGGCATTTGGAAATTGCACCGAAGGAAACTCTGCCACCGAGCCATACATTGTTGCTCATCACCTTATCTTGGCACATGCAGCAGCCGTCCAGAGATACCGCCAAAATTATCAGGTATTGTAATAACCTACCTTATAGGCTCCTTCAAGTTGTTTGTATGATCTTAAATACGTAAATGATTACTAAAGATCAAAACGATAAATTATCAGGAGAAACAAAAGAAAAGGATTGGGATTCTACTGGATTTTGTTTGGTTTGAGCCACTTACGAGTAGTGAAGCAGACAATGACGCTGCTCAAAGAGCTAGAGACTTCCATGTCGGATGGTAAAGGTTCAAACTTTTGGACATCTAATTAAACTCATATTTTACCATTAAAATTTTGGTGAGCTTATAAGAAGATCTTTTGTTTGGGGATAATTAATGTTTGAAGGTTTATTCACCCAATAGTGTATGGAGAGTACCCAAATACGATACAAAACATCGTGAAGGAGAGGCTTCCAAAATTCACTGAGGAAGAAGTGAAAATAGTGAAAGGTTCCACAGATTTCGTACGACTTATTTCCNATTTTGGTGAGCTTATAAGAAGATCTTTTGTTTGGGGATAATGTTTGAAGGTTTATTCACCCAATAGTGTATGGAGAGTACCCAAATACGATGCAAAACATCGTGAAGGAGAGGCTTCCAAAATTCACTGAGGAAGAAGTGAAAATAGTGAAAGGTTCCACAGATTTCGTGGGGATAAACCAATACACGACTTATTTCANCTGTCTGATCCTAAAACATCCACCACACGTAAGGATTTGGGTTATCAACAAGATTGGAATGTCGCTTTTAACTGTAAGTTCTTGTTCATATGTATTTTTATCTGATATGATTTTTATGAATGATCTCGTCTTGTTTAGATTATAGAACATATAACAAGCTAATTTTTGTCCAATTGTTTGGAAAGTAAATATTTACTGTGAGAAAAATCCTTTAGACTTGGACCGATGTTGAGGCTGGTTCGTCCTTAATTATGGGATTGGACTGTGACAATATCAGTGTGCAGCATATTATAAATCAAGTGCATACTGAGAAATCTTAATCTATACACATGCAGTTGCAAAGAATGGGACACCAATTGGTCCAAGAGTGAGATTTATGTAACTTCTTTTGAGATTTCTTAACTCTCTTTAATTACTTAGTGTTTGATTATGAATTAATCTAATTTTATATAGGCACATTCGGAATGGTTATACAACGTACCATGGGGAATGTACAAGGCCTTGATGTACATTAAGGAACATTATGGCAACCCAAATATGATTCTCTCCGAAAATGGTATTTTAACAATAAAATCTTTAGTTTTGTCCCAAAAAAAAAAAAAAAAAAAAAAAAAAAAAAAAACAATAAAATCTTTAGTTAATTCTTATTCTTTCTTTGTTATATTTCTAAGGTTTATATGAGTGTTAAATCTGAATACAACCTTTATAGGTATGGATGATCCGGGCAACATTACCCTAGCTCAAGGACTAAGCGACACAACGAGAGTCAAGTATTATAAAGATTACTTAGCGCAGCTTAAGAAGGCAGTAGACGATGGATCCAATGTAACTGGATATTTTGCGTGGTCGTTGCTAGATAATTTCGAATGGTTATCAGGATATACTTCAAGGTGCAGAATTAACTAACAAATCTATATTGGGGATGTGATTTGTTTTGAGAAAATGTAAGTATGTATGTTCTAATGATTTTTTTGCGCAGGTTTGGAATTGTGTACGTTGATTACAAGGACTTGAAGAGATACCCCAAGATGTCTGCTTTATGGTTTAAACAACTTTTGAAACGGGACCAGAAGTGAGGTCAATGCTTTCACAACTTTTGAAACGGGACCAAAAGTGAGGTCAATGGGTCCATGAATGGATTTGAAGGGTTGGAATTGATTGTTGAAGAACTTATGGGGTCGTTTTGTAAACTATTTGCACTATCTTTCGTCTGAGGGACGGAGAGGTAAATGAATACGTATGTGTCCAACTTGAGAACTTGTCTTCCTTGGACTTATTAGCTTAGCGAAAACAGTAGCAATAAATTTTTTCTTCTAAACCTTGTAAGTTGTAACATTCAGTTACATTGGATTTTGGAAACATGATCTTCTATATTATAACCCTTTGTTTTTTTCGTTCTTTAGAGCCCATTGCCTCATTCTAGTATTTAATATTTGATTATTCTATTGATTTTTAGGGGCTCAATTTTCTGTTTATTAAGTTTTCAAAATACAACTATCACATATTCACATGTCATTAGTGCAAAAACGTAAATAGTTCTTCTAAATCTATATCTTTTTTTTTTTTTTTTTTTGTTAAAGTTCTTCTAAATCACCTTTATCAAAAAAAATATGTTGTTATTTTATATGGTAACTGATTAAAGCATGTGCATAACAAAAAGGAGCATGTGCATAACAAAAAGGAGTCTTGATAAACTGTCGTGGAGTTGATAAACTAGATACGTACACTGTCGTGTTAGAGATATTAATAACCAGATGCTACAATGCTTGTTCGACTCAACTCAATAATGGATGTAATCATTCCACTACGACGAAAAATCTTATAACAAGATTCACATCACATGTTTCTTAGACAAAAGAAAAATCTTAGTTTCCGTACCGTTTATCACATCAATGGATATTTTAAGCTTAATGCACGACTTCTTTGCAATGTGTGGGCTAAATTATTTCATACTATAACAGTAAATACGCGTGGCTCGACGCGCGGGCAAAGAATTCTCTCTCAAATTAGGTCTAGCCGCTCTCTCATCTNAGCAAGTCTAAGAAAGTGGGGCATGGTCCTGTCTTTGGGTCCACGAGGACTGAGCTTAATGGATTGTGATTTGACCTCTTTGCCCTTCTCGGCTTGTGTGCGTTCACGTTATTTTCTTTGGCGCTTTACGATTCGCGTGAACATGTGGACCGGACACGATAATTCTCTTCCGGGCATTCTTGTCCCTTTCCTTTTCTACTTATTACATAACATTAACATAGATGTTATTATATTATGGAAACACTTAAATATATTCCGATTTGGCTACAAGTTTTAGTTAGTTATGAAACATTGTGATTGATTTTGGTATATAGTTTGGAGTCTAGACACAGTTACGTAAAAACTTACTGGATCTGAATTTAGAAGACTCTGTAGTTTGTATGGGAAAAAAGAAGACAGTGATTTCTGTAATCCGTGTAGTATATTTGAAAACTGTTCAAGAAAATCCGAACAAAAATCATCGGTTATTAATATGATCCCCAATTCCCCATTGCATCACAGCACAAGAAAACAAAGAGTGTCTGCAAACGTACGTACTGTAGAGTTTTGGTTTGTTTCTTAAAAATATGTATTAAATAGGTTAATGGCGAAAATCATGTATAAATTTGTAACTTTTTCCCCAATACATCCCGGAAATTTCGGCCTTTAAACATGAAAAGTTTTGCTCAAGCTCATCAAGGTTATATGAGATACAATTTTAAAATGTATAGATCATATTTTATAAATCCTAATTTGGTTAAATTCACTATCTAGTTTGTTTAATTTCTTTCAGATATATGCAGTTTTCAAATTTATATGTAAAGTACTCAAAATGCTTACAATCTTATTCTATTTATGATACCAGATTTTTTAATAAAACAAATCCAACTTTCAATGATGAGATATATTAAAAGTTTAAAAACATATTATTAAATCAATATACTATTCTTATCCAAATGGTGAATTGTCGTCAGTCATTGAATTTCATCCTTCCATACTTGTGCACTCCCTTAACCTGTATTATTGCATCAAAACAAAGGCTTAACTAAAAAGCCTATAAATATCCTTAAGATACCCAAACCAAACGGTCAAAACTCACTCAACCATGAGACTCCTCATCTCACCTCCATGGCCTCTCCTCCTTCTCCTCCTCCTCTCTTCTCTCACCTCCGGCGAATCCTCTCCATCCGAGGAAAAAATCAAATTCGACACCGGCGGTCTCAGTAGACAGAGTTTTCCAAAAGGATTCGTGTTCGGAACCGCCACGTCAGCATATCAGGTGGAAGGCGAGACTCATCAAGACGGTCGTGGCCCAAGCATTTGGGATGCCTTCGTCAAGATTCCTGGTAATTTACACTTGAACTGTTTATTATTTTATATTGATTTATTGGTTAATTATATTTTCTTAACACTATTACAAAATGAAAACAGGGACTATCGCCAAGAATGCCACGGCTGAGACAACAGTGGACCAGTATCACCGGTACAAGGTACTAAACTAACTAATCTTGAAAATTCAAATATATATTACTGAATCGTAATTAATTCTTCCAAAAATTCGTAAATGTTACATTTTGATTTATTTAATTCTAATCACATTTCAGGAAGATGTGGACTTGATGAAGAAACTGAACTTCGATGCTTATAGATTCTCCATTTCATGGTCCAGAATATTCCCTGGTATATATTACTACTATATTATATACATAAATCATATATGGTTTATTTTATTAGAATACATTACTCTAAGCTTTATGAATGTAGAGGGAAGCGGTAAAATCAACTGGAAAGGAGTAGCTTATTACAATAGATTGATCGATTACTTGGTCGAAAAAGGTATAACAATATATCATACGTTTCGTATACAAATTGACTTGGTTATAAAATAAAATACAACAAATCTATTTTTATATGCTCAGGGATTACACCTTATGCCAATCTTTACCACTACGATCTTCCATTGGCTTTGGAAAAGAAGTATAAAGGCTTGCTTGGTAGACAAGTAGTGTAAGCACCAACCTGCAATTATATATACTCTTTTTTTTTTTGGTCTCATTTAGAAAATCTTCAAAAGTTACAAACTTTGATGATGCAAATTTGCAGGAAAGATTTTGCGGACTACGCTGAATTTTGTTTCAATTTATTCGGAGATAGAGTGAAAAATTGGATGACTTTCAACGAGCCGCGTGTGGTAGCTGCTTTAGGTTATGATAACGGTATTTTCGCGCCGGGTAGATGCTCTAAAGCTTTTGGAAATTGCACTGAAGGAAACTCCGCGACCGAGCCTTACATTGTTTCTCATCACCTTATCTTGGCCCATGCTGCAGCAGTCCAGAGATACCGCAAATATTACCAAGTAAACAAATAGTTTCTTATACGTACGTTTTCTTAATTTTCTTGATGTGATATGATGAAAAAACTTCTGCCAGACTAATTATTTTTCGTGAATTTTTCCAGGCGAAGCAAAAGGGAAGAATTGGGATACTCTTAGATTTCGTTTGGTATGAGCCGCTTACTAGAAGTAAAGCAGATAATTATGCAGCTCAAAGAGCAAGAGACTTCCATATCGGATGGTAAATGTTCAAACTTTTTTACATATGTTTTACCATCGAATTTTTGTCAGCTTATAGGAATATCTTTTGCTTTTGGGTACGTAATGTTGAAAGGTTTATTCACCCAATAGTGTATGGAGAGTATCCAAAGACAATGCAGAACATTGTGAAAGAGAGGCTTCCGAAATTCACAGAGGAAGAAGTGAAAATGGTGAAAGGATCCATAGATTTCGTGGGAATAAACCAATACACGACTTATTACATGTCCGATCCACATCCCACCACAAAACCTAAGGATTTGGGTTATCAACAAGATTGGAACGCTGATTTTGGCTGTAAGTTAATAGAGCTAGCATTCACTACAAATATGTAAATTTTGGATTTTGTTTCTAATGTTTTGATTTTGACAAATCTATATATTATTCACTTACAGTTGCTAAGCTGGGAAAGCCAATTGGTCCAAGGGTGAGATATACACTTGATTCTGTGTTTTTTTCCCTAATCAATATATAGGTGTCTAAGTTATGAATTAAACCATTTATTTTATAGGCTTACTCGAAATGGTTATACAACGTACCTTGGGGAATGTACAAGACCTTGATGTACATGAAGGAACGTTACGGCAATCCAACTATGATTCTCTCTGAAAACGGTATTAAAGAAACAAAATCTCCAATCAAGTTCCTTTTTTTTCCAAAATTAATAGCAATGTTAAGAGTTTTTATGAATGTATGAACATATTTTATAGGTATGGATGACCCCGGAAACGTCACTCTAGCTCAAGGACTACATGACACGACGAGAATCAAGTATTACAAAGATTACTTAACCAACCTTAAGAAAGCCAAGGATGATGGAGCCAATGTGATTGGATATTTTGCGTGGTCGTTGCTTGATAATTTCGAATGGTTATCAGGATATACTTCAAGGTAGCTAATTTAAATCTACTGTACCATTATATGATATCTAGAAGAAATCAAAAGATTATAATATTTGTTTCGTTTATTGTATAGGTTCGGGATAGTCTATGTTGATTACAAAACCTTGAAGAGATACCCCAAGATGTCTGCTCAATGGTTTAGGCAACTTCTGAAACGAAACAATAAATGATCTCAATGTGTCCATGGATGGATTTACATTTAAGGGATCGTTGAAGAAATAACGGGCCGGTTTAGTCACTTTGTTTATTTGAAGGGGTTAAATATTGTACCTTGAACTCTCTCCTTCTTCAGATCTTTGACTTTTCAACGGAAATAAAAAAGTTAATTTGCATTATGCACTTTTAAGGTGGGCAATGGCCGGATATATATCTTAGTACTTATCTTATAATTTGTTGGTAATTAAATCTCGTGACTTGTTATCTATCTTGTTTATTATGAAAACTTGTTTATTCAAATCATACGTGAAAATTAAGAAGGCGGATAACAAGTAATTGTGCAAGCTAACTTTTAATTTCATATCCCATGTAGAACATAACGGTCTGTATGGCATTGGGAAGGGCATAACCTAAAGATTTCTAAAGTTGCAAATTAAAAGCCAAATTATTATTCAAAATTGACGTAATTACCCTTTATTTTGTATCAAATAAATAAAGCCCACTACCGAGAACAGTGTAAGGACACATCCGACATTTCACGAACATCACTCAATTTCTTCTTCACTCCTTGTCGACTGCTCCGCTTAAAGCATTGAAAAAGTGACCAAGGTTTTGACTGTCTTCGTCTTCTACGGCGAGTCTCATCACCCTCAGCGATTTTCCGGCGACGTATACTCTGCCTTCCTCCGACAACGCCGTTGTACTCCATCGTTCCAGATTAAGCAATCTAGGTACCCATTTTAGGTATTGCGTTTTGATTCGCGTTGAAATTCCTGAGAATATGCTTTAGTTTCCCGTTTTTTGGAGAATGATTCGGTTTTCTAGGGGGAAATTTTTGGTTGTATCATGTATTTGTATTCGTCATAGATCGCGACAGGCATGATACATTTCCGTAGCTCATGATTCTCACGACTTCTTAATGATTTTTCTGTTTTCATTTGTGGGTTTTGTTCCCATGTTTCTTACAGTGTGTGTGGAGGTATACGATGGACATCGACGACGAGATTGATATTAACGAGATTGAGGCTGCTGGGCAGATCAGTCTGTCTGAGCTAGGAGAAAGTTTTCTCCAGAGTTTCTGCAAAAATGCTGCAACGTCCTTCTTTGAAGAGTATGGACTTATAAGTCATCAGCTCAACTCCTACAACTTCTTCATTGAGCACGGGCTTCAGAAGGTTTTTGAATCCTTTGGTGAGATGCTTGTGGAACCGTCTTTTGATGCAACCAAGAACAAAGATCATGATTGGAGATACGCGATGGTGAAGTTCGGAGAAGTTAGCGTGGAGAAGCCCACATTCTTTACTGACGACAAGGAGCTTGAGTTTCTCCCGTGGCATGCCAGGCTTCAGAACATGACATACTCAGCAAGGATGAAAGTAAATGTTCAAGTTGAGGTAAAAATACTAACAAAATCTTTCTCGAAATGAAGTAAACATGTCTGGAACTGATGAGTGATTCCCCTTGCTTGAAAACTCAGAAAGGCCAGTGAATTATCACTTTTTAGTTCAACATTATGCAATAACAGCATACTGAATCCTGTATATGTAGTTGAGTGAAATAACATATGGTATGAACTATAGAAGAAAAAAATCATGCGCTTTGTATTTCTTTAGTTCTCCATTCCCTCACATGGTGCTTTAATTGCGTGTTTCATGCTTATATGCAATGCCTCTTAATACTGTCAAGCTTTTGATGATGTTTCTGTTTTTCTGTCCATGTATCTTATTCTTCTTACTTGTTAGTTTATTGTCTAACGGCTCTTCACTTTATAAATTGACTAGGTATTCAAAAAAGAAGTTGTGAAAAGTGACAAATTCAAGACAGGACAAGACGAATATGTTGAGAAGAAGATACTAAATGTCATAAAGCAGGACATTCTAATTGGTAGGATACCTGTGATGGTGAAATCTGTCCTTTGCAAGACTGGCGAGAAAGGAAAGGAAAACTGCAAAAAAGGGGATTGTGCTTTTGATCAGGGTGGATATTTTGTGATAAAGGGGGCTGAGAAGGTGAGCTACACCAGTTTGGGACGTTCTTGCATATCCACTGTCATGGGATTTTTCTGTTATGAACTTTTTTAGTGTATAGCTTAGTGGGAACTAATTTTCTTTCTTTTTTCTTCTTTCTAATATGTACTGGAAATTTTTTCTTAAGCTGTTATACAAGTTTATAACGTGGAATATATTGTGTTTTGCAGGTTTTTATAGCTCAAGAACAGATTTGCACAAAGAGACTGTGGATTTCTAATTCACCATGGACAGTCTCCTTCAGGTCCGAAACTAAAAGAAATAGATTCATTGTGCGTCTCGCGGAGAATCAGAAATCAGAAGACTATAAGAGAAAGGAGAAAATACTGACAGTGTACTTCTTGTCGACTGAGATACCAGTCTGGCTCCTGTTCTTTGCGCTGGGTGTTTCATCAGACAAAGAAGCCATTGATCTAATTGCTTTTGATGGTGATGATGCAAGCATTACCAACAGTCTCATAGCTTCTATCCACGAAGCTGATACAGTTTGTGATGCTTTTCGCTTGGGGAACAATGCTCTTGCATATGTTGAGCAGATGATAAAAAGCACAAAATTCCCTCCTGCTGAAAGTGTGGATGATTGCCTCCGCCTGTATTTGTTTCCAGGCCTCCAAGGTTTGAAACAGAAGGCCCGATTCCTGGGCTATATGGTGAAATGCCTTCTGAATGCATATTCGGGAAAACGAAAATGTGAAAACAGGGACAGCTTCAGGAACAAAAGAATTGAGCTGGCTGGAGAACTGTTGGAGAGGGAGATAAGGGTGCATCTGGCACATGCTAGAAAAACCATGACCAAGACCATGCAGAAACACCTCATAGGCGATGGCGATTTGAAGCCTATTGAGCATTATTTAGATGCTTCCATTATCACAAACGGGCTTAATAGAGCCTTCTCCACCGGAGCATGGTCTCATCCTTTCAGGAAGATGGAAAGGGTTTCTGGTGTTGTAGCTAATCTGGGTCGTGCAAATCCATTGCAGACTCTGATCGATCTGAGGAGAACTCGACAGCAAGTCCTATATACCGGCAAGGTTGGAGATGCTAGATATCCGTAAGTGAAATTTCCACCTCCCCTAGTTTATTGAAATATATCCCAAGTACCTTAACTATGCTCTATGGTCTGCATTTACTCGATTTTACATGTCTTCAGACTATTTTTAAAAAGATATCTGTATTAACTTATTTTATTTAGTATATGATGGCAACCACTGTTTCTGCAGAGTCCCATCTGTGTTAATACATATTTATGTACTGATTTTGTATAGATGATACTGCTATTAATAAACTCTGATACTGTCTTTCTTTTTTCTTTGTCCCTTAGTCTGTCAATTCATCTGTTGAGTTTCCTGATGTCAACATTGAGATTATCTATTTTGGTTGCTTTTTAATGTGAGGAAAACTGAACTATGACTGCTTTGTTTGTAATTCAGGCATCCCTCTCACTGGGGTAGAGTATGCTTTTTGTCAACTCCAGATGGTGAAAATTGTGGTCTTGTGAAGAACATGTCTCTTCTTGGACTTGTTAGCACTCAAATTTTGGAGCCTGTGGTGGAAACGCTCTTTGATTGTGGAATGGAAGAGCTGGTGGATGACACCAGTACACCATTGTTTGGCAAACATAAAGTTCTTCTCAATGGAGACTGGGTTGGATTATGTTCTGATTCTGAATCCTTTGTCGCGGAGCTAAAAAGCAGGCGGCGTCAAAGTGAACTACCTCGTCAGGTATCTTCTGTTTCAACAAATGTCTAGTGTTATTTCGATATTCTTGTGCTGCGTGGTATTTCCTTGGATATTGTGCTTCAGAAATGCCTCTATGTTGTATATCATTTATATATATGTATCACAACGGTCTTTGCAGATGGAAATTAAGCGAGATATAGATGACAATGAGGTGAGGATTTTCACTGACGCTGGTAGACTTCTTCGACCTCTCTTGGTTGTGGAAAATCTCCACAAGTTGAAGCAAGAGAAACCAACCCAGTATCCTTTTGAGTATCTTCTTGACCAAGGGATTCTCGAGCTGGTTGGGATTGAGGAAGAAGAAGACTGTAATACAGCATGGGGAATCAAACAGCTTCTGAAGGAACCAAAGACTTACACGCATTGCGAATTGGACCTGTCATTCCTGCTGGGGGTGAGTTGTGCAATTGTCCCATTTGCTAATCACGATCATGGGAAAAGAGTTCTGTACCAGTCCCAAAAGCATTGCCAACAAGCCATTGGGTTCTCATCTACAAACCCTAACATCCGTTGTGATACGCTGTCCCAGCAGCTGTT